>KK900094.1:0-32500 GCA_000696445.1 Aquilaria agallochum
AGAAGCAGAGCAAAATCTAGAGTTGGATTATGTATAGAAATAGAGCTATTCCTATTTTCTGGAATATCACACCGTCCTATTCCCTTCGGCACAAAGCCGTTAAATTCTGAGCCTTGACCACCATTTCTCGAGCTCGACTCTCCGCCGGGCGCCGCTGTTGTCTCCGCAACAGTCTCCGTATCTCGTCGCACTGGTCGGCGACATCCAGCCGCTCCAATTCCTTGCAGCAGCGCATGATTTCCGGGTGGCATTGCTCAAGCTTCAGTTCTCTCCCCCATCTCCATCTTGCAGATTCTTTGGACCCACCAAGATCCTTCTCTAGCTAACTAGCGTTCCCCTAACCCCTTTGCCTGCCATGCCCAAGGGTATTTAGAGGATGCGGTGGGTGTACAGCCCCACGGGATTTCCGTGATATATGCCACGTGGCCCCATCGACCCAACCATTGTCCGGCCGTTTTCTACCTTGCTTTCTCTCAGCCTAACGTGATATTTTCTCACTTGGTAGTTGGCTCTCGATAGTTGGTTCTAGGAACGAGCCCCGCCATTTGCCCCTGCGGAAATCATTTACCAAATCATGATGAGCGATTTTTGTCTGTTTTCTTTTTTCTTTTTTTTTTTTTGTTTGGGGGTAGGTGGATGTGTGGGTACCACTTGTCGCAGCCTACTGAACTGACTGGGGTTTTAACAACTGTGCTATCCATTACCAACTGAGCGATTATTCATCGGATGGTAGTCATCAAGACATGTGGCATTATCTCAGCCAGGGCAACCATCCTATAAATACCGCATAACCTGTTCTTGATTGGTCATTTTGCCTTCACCTTTGTAGTCCAGAGAGCATTTGGAGGAGCAACACAACGTTCATCGGCCGTTACCTCCATTACTTTATGTTCATTACGAGCAATAGATCCTTAACCTTCTCACATTTCTTTTAACTTTGAAGTCGGTCATCCACAAGCAGGGATAACATTGAGGAAGTCCTTGTATCTCTTCCTCCCATGCTATCAAGCCAGGTACACCAGATCATAGAGTGTGCTGTGCCATCCATTTTAGATACCCTTTTAGCATTGGGCACATGAGACAGTGTTGAGCCATCCAATAGTAGAGTCATCGCAGGTGACTCACACGAAGTTGCCCTCGAGGTCGGTTCCCAACATCATACAAGAGGAAAGAGTTCTAGAGTACCCTGAGCTCAACCAGCCAAACTAGCAACGACCGCCAACCTTCTCACTGACATTGAGTTGGCAAGTCTTTGTCAATCAGTTGTGGTGGTTATGGATTAGCAACTGGGGCTTCCTACTCCCCAGGAGAGGATCATTTCAGGGGGTAGTAAAGATGAGGTGGGAGTTTATTTTGACCCTTTCTAGGCTGGAATGCAACTTCTTCTATTGCCATTTGAGAAGGCCCTTCTAAGGTACTATGAAACTGCTCCTGGTTAACTTACAACAAACGCTTAGAGGTCAGTAATGGGATTTGCTATGGTGTGTCAAGAGCTTGTTCTTGGTGTGAATGGATACTTAGGGTTGGCTGTATTTCGCGACTCATACAGATAGCAAATTCTTCAATAATGCCCCGTAATCTATTTATTTTTGGAAGAACCACATACTATTCGCTAGATGTCCTAATGGGTCATCTTAAGAGGTCTTACTTTTTGGGCCACCTCATCCTTGGATCCTCGTGAGAGCTAATTGGCTTAATGCCCCTAAGACTTGGGATCTGTCCTCAGTCTGGTAGATATGAAGGCTTTCAATCACTGTTCATAGGAAGGATGAGTGTTGGGGATTGAAAGAGTTATCAGTCCCTGTTCGTGTCAATGTTTGATTTACAATTGAAGCAAAGGGCAGGAATTGTTCTCACATTTCACTTAACTTATTTGACTAACTAATGACTCACGATCTTTGTAAGTATGGCTATCACAAAGGAAGAAAGGTTTACCACAGCCGTTGTCATTCAACGCCGATAGCAAGCCGGAGCCATTGGAGCTAAGAGGAGGCAAAGGACAATCAGACATGAAAGCGATCCTTATGTGTTTCCTTTGGTTTCAGTTGAGGGTTTTCTTCCCTTATCTAGGAGGCCTGCTCGATCCTCGACTAGTGCTTCAGAATTAGGGCCACCCAAGCGCCAACATACACTATTTAAAGATCTTCGGTTGGTGGACTTGGATGTCATCATCCTGCTTCCACATCCCTAGGCAGCTTCTCGTCTAGGCAAGCTAATAACGACCACTATCTCGGTGCACAATTTGCCTCGTCATGTTGCAATAGATGTCCAGGTTGATCCAACCAAGTTTGCGATCCTTTACTTAGCTTGGTCCACCACCGAGGGTTGTTCAAGGCTCAAAGATCTCAAGCTGGGCAAGGCATTTTTGAAGAGAGTCATGCTTCATGAGGATCTGAGGGCCATACGCAATTTCAATCCCCGTCCCAAAAAGATTTAGGCAAACTTATGCAACCTACTCTATCAGGTTGGCCCAATCACTTGCTCAGAAATCTGGCCATAATGTTTTTAACTGGAATGTGTTGCCATATAGGATCTCATCTCAACGAATGGAATAACTCTAAAAGAGAGTCTGCCACCAAGCCTTTTCGGTGCAAAAGAGCGAGTCGAGGCTTATGTTAGGGATTTTACCATACAAATGCAAGAATGTAAGGCCAAGGTTGGTGGCCTTTATAATGAAGTTGCTCACCTTCATGATGAACTACAATGGGCTAATGTAGACTCAAAGAGGTTAAGGGCATTTAAGGCCTCATTGGCTGAGGGGCACAGAAAGGCCATCGAAGAGTACAAAGGCAATACGGAGGCCTGAGTTGAGAAAACGATGTTCGCAGCCAAGAAATACGTGGACACTGTGGGGGATGTTAACAATGTCATATGGTATCTTTTCTTAGGGCTAGATCTCGGTCTTCTCTAGCTTCTACCGGACATTGAAGCCGCTCAATTAAGTCATGTTCCTACATATGTGCCCATAGGACCACCTTATTCAGTGAAGACTTCACCCAAAACATGTCGTATAGTGGTCATCAAGTTAGGGGCTCATATGGGGAAAATCTTGGAGATAAGGAGGAGCTTTGAAAGTAGCTTTTTTTAGAACTTTTGTTCTAGGATCAGGCTTATTTAAGACTTGTTTTGTTGGAATTTGTCTTTTTGGGGCTTGTTAGACTTTGGGACCCATGGGCCTTCTTTTTGCTTAATCGTTTTAACTATTCAATGAGAATGTTGTGCATATATTTTCTTCTTGTCAGTTATTTTTGCCTTAAGTCGATTATGCAATAACAGAGTCAGTTCTAATTTCTAAAGGGTCAGCTTTAAGGCCAACTTTTACTCAAAATTATGTGAATACATGTCGTCCTCTGTTTTTATGGAGAGCTACTCAAAATACTTTCTAAGGCGGTCTACATTCTAGGTATTTCCTAGTACGTTGCCATCTCGATCGGTAATCTGGGTTGCCACCGCCCAACCACTCGAACTACCTTATACGGGCCCTCCCACTTGGGTGTGCACTTCTTTTCAGCTTGTCACTTCTGAATGGCCTCAACATTTTTTAGGACCAAATCCCATAATATCAAATTTCTTCGTTTGGTTTTGGAATCATAGTACCTCTTCATTTTCTTTTGGTACACACGATTCCGTTACCTAGTCAAGTCTTTTAGTTCCTCAATAAGCATAAGCTTGGTGTAGAGCTTTTCATCATTATGTTCTTCATCAAAATGTGTCGCCCTCGGTGATGGGAGAGTAATTTCAAGAGGGATCATGACATCTAATCCATAATCAAGTGTGAATGAGGTTTCTCTAATGCTTTGTTTTGGGGTCATATGAAATCTCCAGAGGATCCTGGGGAGTAAATTAGCCTAAGCACCTTTCGCATCTCTGAGTTTATTATTTAAACTTTGCTTTTATAAACTTATTCGTAATCTCCGTGAGCCTGTTGGATTGAGCATAAGCAACTAAACTATACCGATGTCAAATGCGTAGGCCAGCCAAGAATTCTATGAACTGTGATCCTTTGAATTGATGGGTCCTTGTCACTAACAATATCCCTTGGTATGCTGAAGCGGCAGATTATATCCTTGAAGATGAAGTCTATCATCTCCTGTTCTCGAGTTTAGAGTAAGGCTTTTGCTTTGACTCATTTAGTGAAGTACTCGACCACCACCATTACCCACTTTCACTACCCAATGGTTTGGGGAAAAGGCCAAGAATATCAATCCCCCATTTGGAAAAGGGCCAAGTGGTTAAAATTGGGGTTAGGTTCTCATAAAGTACTTGGGGAATAAATGCAAACTGTTCATACTAGTTATGTTTTCAGATGTAAGCCATAACGTGTGCCTTCATTGTCAGCCAAAAGTATTCGCTTCTTCTCAGCTTCCTCTTTAGGGTCCTAGGCCTTGATGATTTTTGCATATGCCCTTATGAACTTGTGTGATGGCATATTCAGCTTTAGAAAAATTGGTTGATAAAGTATACTATGAGCTACATTTTCTGCTCTTCTTTGACAAGTATGATTGCACTAGATTCTTTGGAAACTAAGATGTACAAGAGTACCTAGGCACGAGCAGTGTAATACAGGGAGGTTAGAAAAATAGCTTTTAATCTTCTTGAAAATGTCATCACATTCTTCTGACCATTCAAATCTTTTTTCCTGGAGGAGCTTGAAAAGCTTGAAGCATTTGTTAGTGGAGTTAAAAAAAACCACTCTATGGCAGTCATGATTCTGAGGAGCTTCTAAAGTCAGTTTAGACTCATCAAAACCTCTATTTCTAGAATGACTTGTATCTTCTCGGGGTTTGCCTTAATGCCCCTTTCTGTAATCACAAAACCAAGGAATTTACCAAATTGTACACAAAAGCACATTTCTTGGGGTTCAATTTCATTTAGAACTTCCTTAAGGTCTCTAATGTTTCTTGAAGGTCGGTCACATGGCTAGCTCTTTGTATTTTTTACCAACATGTCATTGATGTACACTTCCATGTTATGCCTAATTTTCTCTTAGAAAACATTGTTCACCAGCCTTTGATATGCCACCCTAGTGGTTTTCAATCGAAAAAGCATCATCTTATAAACAAACATGCCCATGTCGATGATGAAGGTTATTTTTCCACATCCTTTATGTCCGTAAAGATTTGATTGTACCTACTATAAGCATCCATGAAGTTAAAGAGTTTGTGGCCCATGGTGGCATCCACTAACAAGTCAATAAGAGGGAGAGCATAACTATTCTTGGGGCAAGCTCTGTTAAGGTTGAAGAAGTCGATACACATCCTCTAACTACCATCGTGTTTCTTCACTAAGACTACATCTGCTAGCCAATTCAGATAGAACACTTCAATGCTAAATCCTAATGTAAAAGCTTATTCACTTCATCTTGGATGACCTTTTGGCATTCGGGAGTAAAATATCATTTCTTTTGAATCAATGGTTAGACTTTTGGGTCAATATTTAATCTATGGATGATGACCTCGAGGTCAATTCCTGGCATGTCAGCTACAGACTAGGCATCATGAAACTCTTACAACAAATTTACTAGCTCGGCTTCAAGTTCTGAGTTAAGGCCTACCTCTATTCAGAAAGCCTTGTTTGGATTTATCAGGTCAATTACCACTTTTGTTAACTCCTCAATTGGGGAGCCTTGCTGAGATTTCTGCTCATCCATGATGTTAAAAGGTTTTGACATCAGCGCAACCATGTCTTTTAGGGAATATATATCCATAAAATTGTTTGGGGTATCTTATCAGCTGGGTGGGAAACTTGTGCTTTGAGGGGTCTTGGTATGATGGTAACGTTTCCAATTAGTGTTGGAAACTTTACCTTCTTAGTTCTTGATCGTATGCGGTTGTTCAATCTTAACTAGTAATTTAGACTAAATAAAGACATTGTAAGGGGAGGGAGAATTTATCACCTTGAAATATACCAAGGCTGTTGTCTACTGACTACTTGTCCTGTTGTCATATTTCTTCTATGGTCATGGGAAAGGTTATCACTCGCTCTATCAAGATGGGGCAGTTGTTGGCTCTATACATGGGCTATAACCTAACTTTAACAAAGCATAAATGTTAGGGTGCATCTGATCTAGTGCATGCTTGTATATGATGTCCGGTTGGGCCTTTGTGTCTAGTAATATCCTTTTCATTAGATGTCCAGAGATCAATGCCTTAAACACAACAGGGTTTCTATGTGGTCGAGGGAACATTGACAAAGCTAGCATTTATGAATAAGATGAGGGGCCTCGAGCGATGTGGGATTTCCATCACCAAATGCACTAAAAATGACGAGCCGTCAATTGAATAGTTTAGCAACGTTTGCATGGTAGGCCACTCGCCATTTTCATTAGATCTCGGTATGATGACTGGGCTCACATCTACTAGGCCCCTTACTATTGGTGTTTGGCTTTTCTTTGAATTTCCTTGAATAAGCTGAGCTCAATACAATGCTTTGATAAATCATCGTGATCCTGTAGGTCATAAAGAGTTAAGTGCATGTCAAAAGCATAAGATGAACTATTAGGCTTCGTACCTGATGGAATTTGTAGAAGAGCTTCAAATTTCTGCATTCTAGTAAGGTCCTCATATGATTCGGCCTTCTAAAATTGAGGTACTTTTCCATTACTACAAGAATTTACTCATTCAAGGCATTGAGAGAAATGTATGATACCTCAAGGTGAGGGGCTGGATTCTAAATATAAGAAGCCTGCATCTACAATCAAGGCCGGATCATCTTTCAGTGGCTTTCTGCCTTCAAGCTGTCTAGTCCTAGCTTTCTCACTTCTAGGTTCCTCAAGATTAGCTATAGTTTCTACTCTGTAGGTAGACATGACATCGTTAATGTTGATGAAGGCTTGGGTGGTTATAGAATTCTTGTAGGGTTTCCGGTTCTCGTCCCGCTAGATCTAGGGCAAATGTTTGCCCAAGGTTAAAGCTGCCTACAAGAAGGGCAGTGGCAATGTTGTCGGCCAAGCCCTACATATAGGTTGCCATTTTGTCAAATTGCGAGATATACTTCTTAATGCTTTCATTTTTCAGTTGTGTTATAGCCCTAAGACTTAGCACCATATTCTAGGTGTTGGTCCCTCCCATGAAATGGTTAATGAATAACCTCTTGAGGTGTGAAAATGGTCTTATTGATTTTCAAGGAAAGCTATAAAACCATTTGCATGTCGGCCCCTTCAATGTGGTGAGGAGTATATATGACATAACGCTATATATGGGTAGTTGTACAACTTCATTTTGTTGACGAAGGCTTGTGCATGGTCATTAGGATCATTTGTCTTATCATAGATTTCCATGGGCGACAGCTTGAACTTATCCGGTAGTGGGGCACTTTGTATGGTCAAACATAATGGGTTTGACTTGATATCATATTCCTTAGCCATCTGATTTTAGATAAGTTTCAACCTGAGTTTAGCAAATTGCTATTCTTGTCTCACTAACAAGAAATCTAACGACTCAATGGGAGTGGGCGAGAACTTGACGGATGAAGCAGGGTGGGTAGTTCCTGGGGGGTGGTCATCAATTCCCCACCAACATGAGCATTGATTGGCACTTTCAAGAATTGTTGCCTTTCGAGGCTAGCCCTATGGGCTACTAGTCCATCTATTCTAGTCCCAGGGATGCTTAGTGGCCAGTGTCTAGCTCTACCACGTGGGGCGTTGGCCTATCAACTTAGGTCTCAAAGGATGTTTAGGGCTCTTATAGCTAAGATATGAGAAAGTTAGGGGTTCTAACATGGACAGTGCATTGAGTAATCGGAAGAGATCATGATCACTTAAGTAGCGGGAGTTAAGGGTTTTGCCTGTTCGAGGGGTTTGCCACTTGATAGAATGTGAGCCTTCTGGGGCTAGGTTGGCTGGGTTGTTCTTCAAGCACATGAGGCCCTCTAGCCAAACGGATGCTCTCTAAGGCCGATGAGAAATGCATTTGGGAAAGTGCGAGTCAAGGCCTCTAGCTACACTTGAAGTTGTCAGAACATATTCATGGCGACCACTATAAGGGCGTTCTCAGATATGGTTGGGAAAGGGGGTTGGTCACTTCACTTTCTAAGTAGCTTTCCTTTGGGTTAGCCATAGCGTTTCCCTAAACAGCACCAATGTTAATACGTGTGTTCCAAGCTGAAGTCTTATACTCGAGGAAGGAGGGATAGAGAGTGAGCCCAGTTTTGATGTTCAAATATGTCTCTGTAGCTAACTAGTGTTCCCCTAGACCCCATTGCATGCCATGCTCAAGAGTATTTATAGGATGTGAGGGCTGTATGGCCCCACGGGATTTCTGCGATGTATGCCACATGGTCCTATTGACTTAACCCTAAACTAACTCTTTTTTACCCTACTTTCTCTTAGCCAAATGTGATGTTTTCTTACTTGATAGTCATTCAGTGGTTGGCTCTCGGTAATCGGTTCTCAGGCTAAGTCTTGCCAATATTTATCCATATAACATACATTATATATATGTTTTGGTCATGAACTGGTACGTATGTACATGAAAATTCATTCAATTTAACCTTTAACGAGCTCCAGTTTTGGTAGAGAGTTAGAGCATCTCTAACAGTTTCTCTATTTTTTTAGATTTTTTTATGTTTTTGGAGACTATTGGGCTCTTTTTTTCCTCTAACAGCTTCCTCATCCCATTCCCTAAAATAAGGATTAAGATGAAAAAGAAAATCTCGTTTTCTATATCTGTAGAAACACTAAAAATTTTGGGGAATGAAAAATCAATAATTTTTTCACATCTTCCACTCTCTCCACCACCTTCTCTACTCTAGCACTTAAGGCGGCGACTTTTTTTACTACTGACACCCCTTCGATTGCTACTCCCACCGCTACACTAGTTTAATTAGTAGGATTTTGTTGATTTGAAATTTACTTTTATATTTTGAGGAGCTGTGGATGGTGGAAGAAAAACCAATTCCGTGGAAGAGAAATCTTGGAAGATTTTCAATTATACTGAAAGCATAAATTTGTATGCCCCAAAGGTAGAACAAGCATAAGTTTAATTTTTTTTATAGCTATTTAAGTATATAATAATTAAAATCAGAATTAATTTGAATTTGCTTTAGATTCATAATATTTAATTGTTGAATAATAAATGTAAAATTCTACTCCCTCCGTCTTATATTCTTTGTTTCATTTACTTTTTAGCAATTAATCTATAATTTTTTATTTTCAACATTTTAGTATATAAATGAAGAATTTTTATATAAGAATGATAAATCAAGACATATAGTTTCTAAATACATTTAAAAGAATTTTTTTTGAACAAATACGAATATGAATAAATTTAAGTCAAACTAAACGAAAAAGTCAAATGGTGCAAAAAATATGGGATGGGGAGAGTATAAAATATGGAAGCTATTGGAATTGGAGTAAAAAAATTGTGGACATTTTACTTTTTACTTTTCTATTTTATAAAAATTTTGAAAAAGTTGTTGGAGATACTCTTATAATGAGTCTGGTAGGGAACATTGAAAACAACGTTGGGCAATCTAGCATGACTTTGCGCTAATCAAAACTTTAGTGAACGAGGTATAAAGGTACTCCCAAATTCATGGTTTTAAATCTCGTTTTGTACCGGCCAATACTATCTTATATTGGCCATACCGGTTGAAAAACGATATGGGCTAGAAAAAACAGAATGAGATGGGAAAATGTACATTTTCTATTTTTATTTTTAGTTTTTGATATCTTTAAGTAAAATATATAATTATTATGTTTAATTGAATACTTGTATAACAAAAAAAAATTATATTTTTTTTATTTTATAATTATATATTTATGTTAAAAAATCTAGATACACATCATATGCACTTTAAATTTACATATTTTTAATGGTTGCTACATTTTATATATATATATAATATATAACTGGTACATCTGAAACACAATGATACAGTACTGATACTATACTGTACCATAACGTTGAAAAAATGGTACAGCATCCGGTACAAATCTTAAAACCTTGTCAAATCTCTTACAACCACAAGATCAAAGGTAAACAGGAAAAGCCTTTACAAGAGGAGTAAAAATCTACATTAATGCCTGGTGGAAGTGAAGAATCAATGAAGGTACAATAAAAATCAGGTAAACTATTGAAACGCCGCGGGCAAACCTAACCACACCAAACCGAATCAACGAGTGGCTCAGTCATCGCATCATATGCTGAGATGTTCCTCCCTGGGCAAGCTCTGAACTGTGTCCGACCATCTTCCTGGAGAATGGTCGCTGCTGTTAGAAGAAAGCTGCGCCTCCGCCCTCGTGTCCCTGATCATTCTCAACACCTCCCTCATGTGGGGCCGGTTCTCTGGCAAAATGGCCACACAAGCCATGGCAATGTTGAGAAGAGCTTGGAGCTTCTCTTCGGAGGCCTCATTCCCCGAATTAGGCTCATCGCCTGACTCCGTCTCCTCTTCCCTCACCGACCTGACCCACCTGGGAATATCCGAACCGTGCTCTTGTACGAGGTCTTGGAAAGGAGTCTTGCCCGTTAGCAGCTCCAGTAGCAAGACCCCGAAGCTGTAGACATCGGCGGGTTGGGTTGAAGGCTTTCTGATGTCACGGCATTCGGGTGCCCTGTAGAAGAGGCTGGTCGCACTCGGTTCTTCCAGGGAGTTGGGATCACGGAATAAGGCGAGGCCATAGTCGGTGAGGCAGGATTCAAAATCAGGACCTAATAAAACGTTGGAGGATTTCAAGTTGCCATGCGTCAAGCCAGGGTTTTGGTGAATGTAGAGCAGCCCGGTGGCCAAGTCCTCCGCTATTTTGAGGCAAGATGTCCAATGCAGGGGTTTTCCGCCGCCTGAACTCCTTGTCCCTGCACAAGACTCACAACCATGAACTAAAATTTAACGGGATCGGATATATATTCAGGTGCTACTTAAATGGGCATATTACATCAGAACATTAATCCACGAACATAGTACCGGTAGATGAGTTCGAAACTCAACCACCAGGTTCCAGATTCATTCGTCCGTTTTGATGAATTGGTGAGCTCTGACGCCGACAGTTGCAACAAAGTTTTTTCTTTCATTTTTTCTTTTGCACTAGAGGAGTTGAAAATATTGTTCGATGGACCAGGACCAGAGAAAAGCAGCATGAGCCAGCACGTGAGGTAGAATGATTCCAAAGTCGGGCGCTTTGCCCTAGGGAGGACATGTTAAACTCGCAAAAACCAGGGAAAAGGAACAGATGAGAAACTTGTCCCTACTTGCTTTGGCTCTACGAAAAGGATGGTCAGAGGCTTGTGTTGTGACCGACAAAAAGGAAACAGTAAGCAAGTATTACTTCTCTTTTCAGGCTTTTCTCTGGATTTTTTTTTCTTTTAATGCTGCTACTTGTATTCAAAATGATAATTTTTTCAATTTATATTTCTCTCCATTCACTACGGGCATGAATAACCATAGGAATATAGGCAGAGCTCTATGTAGGAGAAAGAGAAGTTCATACAAAATGTATCCTCAAAACACGGAAGACTACATTTGGTAGAAAAATGGACAGAAATCTATAGATAAATAACTTAGGCATAAGGTGCGGTTTGGATTGGCTAAAGGGGAATTAATGGGGCTGCATTAGGCGCGCCGGGTCAAGTCGGTTAAATACAACCCGCTTTGGTTAATTTGCGGGACTCCGATTGAGTAAAGTGGATTACATTTTATCCGATCCAGCTGGCTTCCCCTCAAGCCAATCTAAAGCTCTTTTCTCTTGGGGCGCAAAGGAAGGCATATGTGGTATGTTATTAACTAATTGTTTCTTAGTACTGCTAACAATATTGAACGGCATTACTTTTGTGGAAGAGACTATGTCCCATTTCTCATCCCCACAAACCTGACACCACAAGAATACTACACTATACTCTTACCATACCAGTGATGGAAAATTTATGATGATTGCTAATAATGGTTAGACTTTTCTTGAGCAGAAAGCGACATCTCTCATTCTCCTAATTAAATTATGTTCAATTATTTTGGACTTTAACAGTAAAAGATCATTTCAAAATCCCTAGCCAAAGATATACATGACCCACCAATCTTGTTCACCCTCATGGCCACCAGAGTTGTTGGCAGAAACACAAACAATTAACTAAGAGCACAATCCAAACATCTTGTGTCCCTCAATCATTGTCCCAATTCTAGCTCAACTTCGCTCATCATATACACAGAAACAGAAGAGAATTGAAGTTTCATTATGTGACAAGCATATACTCAATTAGAGGGATTTTTTACTAAAATTTTATACTTTAATTTAAAGTAATCATAATAAAATATACATAATACATTAATGTAACACAGTATACTTTGCAAAAAAAGAATAAAAAAAATCACTTAAAAAAGATAATGAAAGAGTTTTGAGTTCAAACACAAATACTACTAGTAGTAGGAAATCCTAAACAAAATACTAAACCAACAGAATAAAATAATGACGGTTTTTATCGCATGTAATTAGGGGAGAAGGAAGGACAGGCAACGTACCGTGGATGAGAGAGAAAACACTGCCGTTAGGGAAATAATCGTACACGAGCAGGCGTTCCTCCTTTGCCTGGAAATAGGCTCTCAGCGGGACCAGGTTCGGGTGGTTCAGTTTACCAATCAGCTCCACGTGTCTCCTGAACTCTTCCAGTCCCGGATATCTCGCGTCCTTCAGCCTCTTAACGGTCACGATGAACCCGCTTTCCATCACCGCCTTGTACGTGCTCCCCATGGAACCCCTCCCCAGCGTCTCTGCCGAGGCCTTCAACAGATCCTCCAGGCTGTAGCTCATCTGCTGATCCCCTGCTCCCAGGAACACCAGCGTCCCTACACCCTCACCCTCCCACGAAAATACCCCTTGCTTTCCCCCGTTATTACCGATATTGCCACTCACCCCTGCCTCCGCCGCCTCCAAGCTCGCAGCCTCTACCTTGCTCCCGCCCTCCTTAGAGACGACCCTCTCGCCGTGGCTTTTGCACGTGAAAAGCACCAACAACAAACAGATTATAAGAAATACGAACCCAGATACGCTTCCTGCGATGATCTTGACTAATTTTGACTTATTTTTCCGGGATTTAGAGGCCGGGATCGTGGGGTAGGCCGGACTCATTGATGGGCCCCAATCCATTGCGTTTCTGTTACATGGCTTCTGAACCTGTAAGCCGCAGAGGTTGGAGTTCCCGAGAAATGACGACCCATTGAAGCGAACCAGAGAGGGGCTTGGAGGAATCTCGCCGGAGAGTTGGTTATTGGAGACATTGAAGAATCTAAGGCCGGATTGATTGAAAGGAGGAATCGCTCCCGTCAATTTGTTGTCTTGCAAGTAAAGAGTGTACAATCGCCGGAGACCGACCAATGACGCCGGAATGTGGCCGGAGATTTCATTCCCTGACAAGACGACGATTTTCAAACGGTGCAAGCCGGAGATAGAGTCCGGGATTTCGCCGGAGAAGTTGTTGTCGTTGAGATACAGCGATTTGATGTTGATTAGGCCGGAAAAGTCTGGGATTTTCCCAGAAAGTGAGTTCCCTTTGAAACTCAGGACTCGGAGTTGATCTAGTTTGTTCAAGCTGGAGTCATCCGGAGCCCCAGTCAAGTTCAAGTACTCTAGAACAAGCTTCGTGACTCTTCCGTTTAAGCATTCTTTGATTCCTTGCCAGGAGCAAGCGTCTGTTCCTCGCCATGGAAGAGAATCAGAAGGATCGATCGACGATTTCAGGCCTAACAGGGCCTCCGCATCGCTTGATCTGACAGGTTGGGAGAGAGAGAGGAGCAAGAAAACCCAGAAGAAAAGAGAGTACCCCGAAGCAAAAATCTCCATCAAATCTCTGAAAAGAGAAATCGTCAATGTGATGATTTTGTTGCCATAAAGTCCCACATTTTCAACTCCGGAACATATGGGGCTGTTTCCAAAACCAGAAGGATCTTCTTCAACGCTTGCGGAGAGAGTTGAAAAAACCGATGAGCCATCTCCGGGTCTTATGGACCTGACTCAGATTTTGACTCGACACCATTGTGGTTGTGAAGATGAAATGGCTCCATTGTTGAAGTCCATAATCACTGCTGGAGGCATCTTTTTCTCGAACTTCAGGCTCGCAAAACTCACGGACCATACAGCTTAGCCTCCACGTGAAATCATCTCAGAAGTTGCAGGCACAGAAAATAAGCTTTCTTTTGTCTTCCCAAAGATTTATATATTCCTAAAATCACAAGAACCATTATTGGACGGATAAATTAAACAACAAAGAGAAGCGAAGCTAGTCTTCCTCAGTTTTTTTTTACCTCGTTCTCTTGTTTTTTCTCTCCCCCTGCTTAGTTCTTGGACTGCGCTCGAACGTCGTTTAGCACTAACTTTCAGACTTCAAAAAAACAAACCCATACTTGCACTGCCCTTTTCCTGCAGTCCTGCCAGTCCATCAATCAAACATCTTGACGCCGAAATCTGAATCTTCTGAATGGGACTACAAAAACAACCGAGACCCAGAAGTTGAAATTTCACAGGAGTTGAAGAAAGCTACTAGAGACAAGACAAGAGTAATGGAACTGTGGAAGATCGATTTTTGGCGAGGTAAAAGTGAAAAAGAAAACAATTTAGGGACAGGAGAATCCAAGTTCAACGGCTTAGATCTAGCTGCAACAGAGAGTCATAATTCAAGAGAGAGAAAGAGAAGAAGAGATGGTGACGAATTAAAGGAGGACGGGGAAAACAGCATGCCTCTTGCTCACATTTCACAGCCCCTCAAACGATTTCTCAGGAAATCGGTGAGGGAATTAAAGGCAAAAGTAACGCAGCAACCAGCAAGTGATCTGGTTCCGACCTCACTGTCCAAAATAAGTATACATCATTTGCCATTGAAAAAATACACAAAAGTTTACAAAAGGACAGTGTTTTGTGTGAGAAAAAAAAATTACAAAACGACAATGTCTTATTTATAAATAATACAAGGTTATTGTGCATATATGTGCAATCAAGCATACCATGTAATTTCCCTGCATGGTACTTTAACTGCCAGTTCGGATTAGTTTAATAGGGTAGAGTTAACACGTTTTTTGGTCCAATTGATCAAAACATTTTCATTCTACCCCTCAAAGAGTCAGTAATTGCACTTTGTACCACACCCAAGTATTAATGCTACGTTGGGACATTTTATGTCCGAAACGACGGAGTACAGTGGTGCACGATGTCGATGGACGCCGGGAGAATGTGATTGGGCGGTCACGGGAGTGGGACGGGATTAGGAGGTCGGATGGGATAGGGAGCATGTCATCGAAAGGGTGAGATCTGGAGGCAGACGGGATTGGGGAAGGCAAATTGAAAAGGCGAGATCCAGAGGTTGCACGGGATCGGGAGTGCTTAATTGGGAGGTCGGACATAAACGGAATTGTGCTAAAAGATGACAGCGATGAACCCAGAGAGTCGCAATTCATCCGTCGAGCTCACCAAACACAGCCCTTGAAGCGACTTGGATCATCAATAGGAAGTTGAGATCGTTGAATGGATTGTCGAATGGAGGAGGCTGTGGGTGGCCAGCTGTTGGTCTTCACTGGCGAAGCCGCTGAAACCCCTGATCGGAACTCCTCCACATCTTCGGAGGCTGATGCGATGACGACGGCGATGGCAGCCCGAGGATCAAGTGAAAGGGTAGGCGTGAGGAGTGCGTTAAGTACAACTGTAAATATGAGCAACTTTGGGGGGTTTTGGAATTTATTTGATAATGTTTGTGTAAATAACACATTAACTCGAGTGTATTAAATTAAAACAAACAGACCCTAAGTCACAGGTAGTTCGTTCCAATTTACATAGGGGCATTAACACGTTTTATATGGGTCTCACTTACTAGAGATTGGAAAACTCCTTGAAGTTGTAATTAATTACAATTAGTCTCCGGTCTTCACTTTTCACAACCTCTGTCTTCTCTTAATTTTGTACTTTCCTCATTTTCTGCACCGCCCCCAAATCGACAAAACATGCATCCAAGAAGTAGAGGCCATGGCAGAGGTAGACACAAAAGTCCTAAGCGGTGGTTTAGGTTCGTTTACATGATTCTAGCATACAGGAGGAGTAAGTATGGTGGTGGAGACGTTACGCAGGGGGAAAGTAGGGTGGATAGGTGTAGAAATCGTGGTAGAAGTTATGGTCATTAAGTAGGTACTGAAGCCACGACGCCATTTTATTTTCTTGCACAAAAAGAATAGGTGGCATTTTGTTTGGATCTCGTTGGCAGTCTAAAAGATTGGATGGCATCTTGTTCAGATCTCTCTGGTGATCAAGCTTTCATCAAAAGGTTAACCTTGACACCAAGATTACAGGACAACGATGACATGGGTGAAGGAGGTGGACTCATCGTTGTGGGGAGGGGGAAGAGGGGAGGATTTGTTGGGCAGTAAGGTAGGGGGATTTGTTGGGTAGCAGTGGGGTTTGACTAGGTGGCAACGAGTTGCAAAAAAAAAAAGGCTGATCATGGTGTTGGTTGGAAAGATTAGGTGATTGGCTCTACCTGTAATTTCAACTAACTTTAAGGACAATTTGTAACTGGTTTGCATTTCCATGCCTAATAACACATTAATGCTTTTGTATTAACCCAAAACAAATTGGGCCATGAATTTTAATGGAGTAATGAATCATGGTTCTGAGTTTGTCGGGGGCTGATGAAATTATCCATGATTACAATGAAGTGTTCATCATTGTTTTTTCCCAAAATAGTGGGGCGGGTTAGCCATTTATAGGTTGAACTTTGAGGACTCTTAGAAGGCCATAGAATGGTCTTTCCTATGGGGAAAATTGACCTACAAATTGAGTGAGACTGCAAAGATTTGTGTGAAGCTATGTCTTCTAATTCTCTTAACCGCCAATACTTAAAAATATGTTTTTCAGATAAAAGGTACTTAATGGGAATTCTAAATGTCACTCGTTTGAACCATTGGCCTCGAAAGATGAATAAAGTTCTAAATGGGTTGACGAAGTCTGGAGCCATTATACCGGATACTTTTACCTTTTTTTATGCCTCTTCTACCTTGTTCGCTAGGGTCATCACCACTGAGATGTGCCAAGTTTGAGACTTTACTGAGGAGACAACTACACAATCCTAAGACAAAGATGACGTTAGAAGTGCTTACCTTCAACAGCTCCCTCCATCAACTAGCTTTTGTTTTTCAGAGCCATCTGTGCCTCCTTATTGTAAGGGAAAAACCATTAGTCAGCTGTAGTTCTGTTTGTGTTTCCCTTTATCCACAAAAAAAAAAAATACAATGAAATTTTTCTAATTTGCTCATCCCATACGTAACTAATAACCATCATGCCCCTAGCTTACATTTCGGGAGCTGTTCACCTTGTCGACGATGATAACAATGATCATAGAAGACGAGATAAAAAGACAATGATGATGATGAAGAGATGAGCATACAATGCCAACAACAGATCAAAGTTTAATAAAGTGAGATATTGTTAGATCAAGTCATTGCTAAAGATTATATGTGAGTAGCGACCATAAGATTCTCGAGGCAAATGGGTCGACACAATCTAAAGGCAAGCAGTGTGATTTAGAAGCAAGAGGCGAGGTTTAGAGACTAGTAGTGATGATGCAATCTGGATGTGAGTAGTAGCGGTGAGATTTAAAGATGATTACCGGTGTAGAATGTGCAATCTTGAAGAGACATTTGGCCACTCATGCTAATTCAGAAACCATATTCTAAAAAATTGATGAAGAGATTGTGTGGTCGATGATTTGTTGTACTTGAAAAGCTAGTTTTATATGTTGTTTTAAACACTTTTATGTATTGCTTTAGATAATTTTAGATATTTATTTAGTCATTTTTATTTAATAGTTTAGACATTTTTATTTCTAAGAAAAAAACATTTTCTTTGCATATTGCTTTAGACAATTTTATATATTTGTTTAATCATTTTTATATATATTCATTCATCCATTTTTACTTATTGTATCAGATAATTTTATTTCTGAAGATAACAAATTGTCTTCATATTACTCTATATATTTTTACATACTACTCTAGGTCAAATGCTTTTACATATTGATTAAGACACATTTACTTATTGCTCCAATTATTTCTATTTCTGAATATAGCCAATTACTTACATATTACTCTAGACATGTTTACATATTGCGTCAAACATTTATATATATAAACTCAAACCTTTTTATTTATTACTTCAGAGATTTTTATTTTTGAAAGAAATAAATTGTCTATACATTGCTTCATACGCTTTTACATATTGTTACAGTCACTTTTATGTATTCCTTTAAATATTTTTACTTTTACATATCACTTGTGAAAAAAAAACAAATTATTTGCATATTGTTTGGATAGAACAAATTGTTTACATATTATTTTATACACTTTTCCATACTTCCCCATACACTTTTGTAGTTTTCTTTTTGCTCACAATCTGTTGGCAGAAACGAGGGATGAATGGTTTAGTGGTAGCCTAGAGTGGTGTGATCAAAGCTAATGGGTGGTGAAGATCAACACAACTTGGAGGTAAATGATGATGGTGCTATTTAGGAGGCAACAACTATTGCACACGATTTGGGAAGCAATGATGGTGCGATTCAAAGGTGAAAAATTATTGCGCACGATTTAGGAGGCAAGTGGCAATGGCGAGATATCAAAGGCAGTGAAAAATCGATGTCATCTGGATGCAAGAGGAGCAACTCGAAAGCGAGGGGCTGCTGTAAGATCCAGAGACAAGGAGCAATAATGTTTTCGAAAGTGAGCAACAATAGCGAAATCTAGATAGATGATTAACTAGAGAAAACGCAATATGAAAGCAACGATTAGCTTGAAAAGCTTCAAGTTGGAGACAATAACGGCCACTAAAGTTGGCAACATGGGTTGTGGCAATGACAGTAGCAAGGTAGCTAGGGTTTTTAAAAAGAAAGGGAAATTTTTGGTCTAAGGATAGTTGAGTCAAATTTTGGGTTCGGTTATGGGTTATATATGGAGAATTAGAGGTGGGCTAGTATGTTGAATTAGACATGTTTATGATATAATTACTACATAAATAAGGGTAAAATTTTTGTTAGGTATTTTCATAAATTTATGGAGGTTTGGAAAAGAGTTATACCTAAATTTAATTGTCATTTCCAAAGATAATTTAAGGGTGAAATTTTTGTTAGGTATTTTTTTTAAAAATTCATAACTTGAATGAAGTATTCTTTTTGTTAAAAAATAATAATAATTTCATAGATAATTATAATGCTGCTCTGATCCATATTCTTTACAATTTTTGTTAGGTATTTTCATAAGTTGAATGAAGTACTCTTTCCGTAAAAAGAAAAAAGCATAATTGCATAGATAATTATAATACTCCTTTGTTTTATATTCTTTATAACATTTACTATTTTGGGTAGTCTTAAATCTTTGTCATATTTTAATATTCAATTTTTTATATTCAATTTATTCATTTTTCTTGACTTACATGCAAAAAGTGATGATGAAAATAAAAATAACATACAATTTTTCTTTCTGAATTTCCATGCCAAACCTTATTTTTATTTTTTGAACAGCAACAAAAATCAACTTTATTACATATAAAGTCCATTATATAGCTTCAGACAATAACAGAGACCTATTCAACAAAAGTTACACATACCATAAATATAACGGGGTTAATTATATACATGTACTTTAACATTTTATTATTGTACCATTTTGGATTCTAATTTTGATTTCTTGCATAGAAAATTCTCAACCTCATCTAAGTGTTTTGTTTTGGACATTTTGTTGATAGAAGCCATTAAGTTAGATGGGAAAATAAAGTGAAAAACTAGTTTTGACCCCTGAAAGCTGTCCCTTTGCCTTAGAAACCTTGAAACTTTTTTCATCTAATAATCGAACCACCATCTTTACAACTTGCTACACTCACATCCCTTTTTGGTCACTATCCTCCGCTACCCACCGCCTCCATGTCCACTTCTTCCATACTTTTGACTCCACCACCAATAGGTAAGCCTAAAAGTCGAACCAATTAAGTGACCTACCCAACTGAGTGACCTTTTGGAAACATGGCTTTAGTTGGTTTTAGAAACTAGACATTAAATGCACTTGACAAAAATTTAGATAAAAATGTTTCAATTGAAGAAATGAAGAATTAGAAGCAAGTTTGTTAATTTTGTGGAAATAACATTCTTAGTCCCACCTTTGTATTCTGTAAGTGATTAGTTTTCCATTTCTTGAAGCTTTATCTATAAAAACTCAAACTTACATTCTTTAGCCCACTTGAATTCTAGCACTCTTCCTTCACTGTAGTTGGCAAGCTGGTTAAACTATACTCAGAGAAAGGATAGTTTGTTGTCTCAATAGATGACCCATTTCTGTTTCCGCAAGACTTGAATACGAGCACTAGTAACTGAATCTTGACATTCAGCAAGTAAAACTACCCAGTTTCCAATTTCAATCAGGCCAAAGAATCAAGTCACCAACACACATAAACACAGCTTAAAATCATAGTTCTCAACTGAGTTAGCTCGAGAAGGGAATGCTTAACTAGGCAAAATAACTTTGTGCTTGCCACCACTTGAAGCAAGGCTTCTACAGCTCCAGCATCGTTTTGTCCAAACAGCTCAACATCTCCAGCAATAATGCTCCATTTATTTGACGAATTCGGGCTAAATATAACGAAAAAATGAAAGGGCCTTTTGAGCTAATAGTCTTCAAATACTAGGGAAAACAGGGTAGGTGAGTAAGTAAGTTCATCACCAGAATGTGTTAATTTATGAAGAAAGTGTCACCATGGGTGGCAAAAGATGGTGGTTGGAAATGGACGTGGGTATGGCAGATTTGTAAAGATGGTGGTTCAATTGTTAAACACAAAAGTTTCAAGGTTTTGAAGGCACAAAGAAAGTTTTCAGTGGTTGAAACTAGCCCTTTCACTATTTTATATCCAACTTAACGACTTTCATCCATGAAAAATCTAAACTGAAAGACTCAACGAAGTTGAAGATTTTTTATGCAAGAAATCAAGGTTAGAGTCCAAAATGGTACAATAATAAAATGTTGAGGGCCACCGATACAGTTAACCTAATATAATGGAGATATTCTTCCTACTTCTTGTTTTGTCAAAGCATCAGCCTTTTTCCTGCTCCTTATTTTGTTAAAGCATCAGCCTTCTCATTTGCCTCCCTTGGAATGTATTTGATAGTGCATCAGCTGAGGCATTTTTCTCATCCCTTTAATCTTTCAAAATATATCAGTTATCCTCCATGGTTTTGATCGTGCACCATTAATCTAACCAGTGGCTAGTAATGAATCACTTCCAATGATTAATTCATCAAACCGTCTAACCTTCATTTCAAGCATAATCCTTAGAGCTTCCTACATTACCATGATCTCCACCTCGATAACACTCAAAACATTAATAGATTTAGAAAATATGCAGAGAATTTTACTACCACAATCTCATAGTATGCCCCCAATAACAGAAATTTTTCCTGTTTTTTCAAATCGATGCATCTACATTGTGGTAAATTACAAAATTGGTTTGGGTGGTGTTTTATTTTGGTCATTAATGTATGTTGCTTGCTGCACTTTGTGTCTCAACTACGTACAAAACATTGCACAATTGAGCATAACTATAGTTAAAGTTACAATCTACATCTTTTATTAACTTGGCTAATGAGTACATATATAGTCTTGTGCATGTCCAACATGACATTGTATTGAAAAGCCGAAAGGATATAAAGATACTATAAATAACTAAAAACATTAAATCTCACATTAACATCTGAACGTAAAATTGAAATGGTTATAGGAGACTATTTACTCATAATTTTTTCACTTATAAAGAAATAATCTATTTATTTAACAAAATTATTCGAAATTCTCACTCCAATTACGAATCATATAGACTCACAGATCAAAAGCAATGAATCACCAACAAAACAAAGGTAGTATCGAGTATGTGGTTGAGTACACGTTATCCAGGGGAAGCGGAAGCATCACCATCACCTACTACGGCGGGGGACTAAAGAATGACGTGGAACCTTCAGCTTGAGTATTTTAAGCGACGAAATTGGGTTGGAAAATAGCATTGATTTGGAGAGAAATCACGATCCTTACGACATTGCCTGAAATCTAGCGATTTATTTGTTTTTTTATTTCATTTTATTTTCCTTGTCTATGTTTTCAAATACCCAAATCCTAATTTTATTTCCCTCCCAAATTTTGACACATTTATCTTTCATTTAGTATAAAATTATTTTAACTTTTTGTATCATAACATATCATCTTAATTTAAAATTTATGTAAAATAAATTTTTATATCACATCAATGCATTTTTTTTGCAATCTGTCCCAAAATGTTAGTCACTTTTGATCATTTCATGATGTTATTGATGATGGGCAAAATAAGCAAAGTATATATGTTTCAATGTTACCTTTTGCCTACTAGTATATCGTAACAATAAACATACGAATATTCATAAGCTTTACATAATCGAAATAATATATTTAGAAGAGTATGCATTATTAGAAACAAAAATTACAAACACTTTGGGACACAAAAAAATATATAGGAAAACTGATAAATATTTTATGAATGGAGTATAGTTTTTTTTCAAGCAAAAATAAATACAAATAATGTGTTTTGATGAAAATTTTATTATACTTTTGCACAATCCAAAATATAAAATGTAATAGTGAATTGATGATCAATAAAGTGTTAGATAATTTACACACTTATCCTCCTGTGAACTTAAGTTAGTGTTATAGTGCCACATATAAGTTTTTTAAAATCGTATTTCAAACTGTCTATCAAAGGTGACTAGTTTTTGTTTACAATTATTTGATCATTTACAAATATTATTTTACATTTAGATAAAGGAAAAATTGATAATTTTAAATGCTTGTTAACTATAAAAAAAAAATTGGACAGATTAAATTACTGATAGACAGTTGTTAGACAGCTTGTAAATGTAACATAACATCTGCATATGTTTAAAATATAGAAAAAGAGTAAACTCATAGAATTTACTTTTATAAAATTTATTGTAGCTCTAGCACTACCTCAATACGATGTGGCTTGGATCTGGATGGTCAACTTGATAAGTTGATCGATAGAGCAAGCTCGGTTGGTGAACTTGGGTAAGGTCCAGCCGAGTTCGCGAGTTGCTACTTTGGATGTGGATTCGCGGAGGATGCACGCGTTCATCTTCTATAATTCACGAGTTGAACCAACAAAAGCGCAAGCGCTGATAATTCAGGGCCAAACCCCACCAGAATGAGCTTCGAACGGCAGTACTAAGCTATGCATTTTAATTTGAAGTTATAAATAAGGAGAGGAAGCAATAACAGGGGAAGATGGAGCATCCACATGCGCCCAGAGCTGTTCAACTACTGCCTGGATATGTTCATAGATTTCTCCCTCCATAGTCTCTCCACCGTCCTCGGTGTTTATGGCCTTTTTTGTCTGCTCCTCGTCTCCACCATCTGCCTTCTCTCCGCTTCCTTCCTCCTTCTGCTTCCATATATATATATATATATATATACATTCAAATCGTTCACCATGCATCCAAAGAATATATTTATAAAAAGATCGGCCCTGTTTGCTTAGTTATTTTGTTGTGTTTGATTAAATAGCAGGCACAGCAGGAAGGTCGCCCTCGGCGCCTCGCCCAAAAGATCCGCTGTTGAGTGACCGGTTGCCTTGCTTATGTGCTGCTGTGCTGGTAGGCTTTTACGGGTCTTACCCACCTACCCTTGATCTTTATTAGTATCTCCTCCCTCCCAACTTCTACAAGGGTTGACACACCATTCTATCATTCTGAAGTTTCTACGTTCTCAGGCTCTTCCTCTCACTTCGTTTCGGTCTCAAAACCATACAATTTTTATGTTTTTTTCCTAGGTTTTTGTTTGACTAACTCCATTTGCTATTTCACATCAGCAAGAAATCTAACGCAATCTGTTATTCCATCCAATCAGGGATTAACTCACTACATTTAACAAATTGAGGGACTAAGTTGCACTGAGTCATATTCAAATGACTGACCTGCTTGAATCGACAAAGTTAAATTACCAGCCAATCATTTTTGCATTTTGTTTATGGACAACGATAAACTCGGATCAATTGCATTTGAGGCCCCTAACCTTTTATTATTGTATCACTTTAAACCCTAATCTCAATCTCCTACATAGAAAATCCCTAATCTCATTTAAGTGTTCCATTTTGGACCTTCCACTGTAGTTGTTAAGTTGGATAGAAAAAAAAAAGTAAAAAATTAGTTTAACCCTTGAAAACTTTTTTTTTTACCTTAGAAACATTAAAACATTTTCCATCTAACAATCCAAACACCATCTCCACAATCTACCACACTCTTGTCCCTTTCCGGCCATCGTCTTTTGCTGCCACAACCATCGTTTTCTCTTCTTTCTTGCTTTCTTTCTTTGCAATCTCTCCTTGTCCCCATATCCTCTCCGTTAACTCGCACCTTATCTGGACAAGTTCATATATCTCCATTCACTTGCACAAACACATGATGAATTTATGAGTGACTTGATTAATGTTGTGATGGAAAAATTCACATATCTCCACCACTCACAATGGAAGAAAATGAACCCCCAATGGCATCTGCTTCTCAATTTTCATTCTAATGTTTTGCCTCCTTGGATCCTAAACTTAAATTTCCATCACTAGGTTTGACTTCCCTGGAAAAATGTCATAGTTTCTTTGTGAAGTAGTTCCTTTCCACCCCTCGTCCTAATTGGACATCGATTAGATTGACAACATGATCCACACAAGTGTTTGGTTGGGCCTCGCCACCATCCTTCTCGCTCGACCTTTTAGCTCGCCGCCAATCTCTAGACCTATTACTTCTTCTCCCTTCCTCACCACCTGTTTGTTAATTGTTCTTGTTAACTACAATTGATATCATGTGTGTTTTTGGGAGATCGAGGTGGGGGTTTGAGGCCAAGAGCAATCACTATTTTTATTTTAGGGTTTTGGATTCTAAATGTTGCTAATAACACCACTTAGGGGCCTTATTGTGCTTTGCTTGCTAATCTTATAGGTTAGTTTTCCTCCTTCATTTGATTTTGATTATTTTTTCCCTTTCGTTTTCATTTCTTATCAGAATTGAATGATTAGACCTTAATCCCAAGTAGATAGCTTAATTGATTCCCTCTATTGTTTCCTTTGCTTTTTTCTCAAAGAATTGAATTGCGTGATGGTGGAGCGGTGTTCCGATGTGGAGGAGGGATGTTGGAGGAGGTCCTACAACGGAGTAGTAGAAGGGGGCAGCGATGATGAAGGAAGGGAGGGAGACAAAAGAAAGTGATTAAGAGAAGGTGGTTGGAGTATTAGATGGAAAAGTTTGATGGTTTTTAAGGCAAAAGAAAAGTTTTCAAGAGCCAAAACTAGTTTTTCAATTTTTTTCTGTCCAACTTAATAGCTGCAGTTAATGAAAGTTCTAAAATAAAACACTTAAACAAGGTTAGGGATTTTCTACACAAAAAAAATTAAGGTTAAGGTCTGAAATGACACAATAATAAAAAGTTAAGGGTCATGGTTGCAATTAACCCCACTAGCTCATACTACAATTCACAACGTAAATCCATAAATGTAGGGATGTCAATAGGTTAAATTTGGGTTAGATTATGGTATTCCCACATCGCTCCGTTGGAGGCCTTACTCACATTTTGCCTATCACCCATCAAGTGAATAATTTTCACATCCATATCCTATCTATATTTAGATGGGTTGGGTCGAGTAAAACTCATCCACCCCACTACACTTCCATAACCACAATTTTATTAAACCATAGCATTTCTGGCCATACATTTGTTATTGTTAGAAGCATCTATTATATATTATCTATTAAACCAATCCTGACTTGTTCCTAATTCTATATAACTTATTCATTATGTTTTTATTTTTAGCACATAACTAATATTAATATGTTACATACACAATCACACAAATATATATATATGGGTTGGATGTGGGGCTGATAAACCCCAAAACCTGCATCATACCCAAACTCGTCGAGGGTAAAAAAAGAAAAATCGCATCCTACCCAAACCTAATCAATTGTACCAAAAAAAAAAAACCCGACCTATTAAATTGGATGCAACCGGATACCCATCAAACCGGATATCTTTTGACATCCCTACATAAACGGGACGTGACCCGTTTGTATGCCAGCTCTATTTTGCATCAGCTAAACAATGTCCTTTTCCATTCAGCTTTGTATGTAATGGAAGTTATATATTTCAACAAAATAAAACCCCATTTACCCTTTGCGTTTGCAGTTTTGCAAAGAGTAAAGAATACTATGAATCCTAAAACTTTTCAAACTTTTTTCTGTATCGATTCTAAAATTATCAGTTTCTCTAAAGAAGTCCTATGACACGTAATTTGTTGGTACTAAACTGGATGGTTTCCGTGTGGCAGGATTCTGATTTCTGAATATGACACTTAACGTCTGTTATCCCTTTACACGCGTCCTAAACTGGAATGGTTTCCATGCACATTAGGGCTCCGCAACTGTTGACTTAATTGTACAAATTTAAAGTTTCATTCAATCTTTTCCACAATTACAAAATCATAGGTCCTTGATGTGTAAGTAGAGAAAAAGTTGTTTTTTTGGTCATCTTCTGTGTTGCCTGTCCATCGATGAAGAAAACATAAACCCTAAAATTGTGATCCCAAAATGGGGCAAATTGGCAGTTGAAAACTTGAAATGCACAGAAACTTTAGGGCTATTCTATCAGTTTTGGGAATCGTTTGGCATCATGGGCTCGTCGGGGCCTCAGGGGCAGAAGCGGAGACCTGGACGGCCGCTTGGGCTTGGGCAGCGAAGAGCCAAGCGGCAAGACAAGGCAGCAGCGGTGGACAAGCTCGAAAAAAAGGAATGGGTTCCATAGAATAATTGTAAAAGGATTGTGGAAATCTCCTCCGTTAATTGCCCAATGTTATGGGCATTTTCAACGACCAATTTTCCACATTTGGGATCAGAATTTTGGGTGTTATTTTGTTTATCACTGGACTGGGGACTCAGAAGCTGGGGAGGAGGAAATCAATTCTCTCTGATTGCAGGTCAAGGATCCATCATATTTTGTTCGTGCAAAGCGTTTCAGAAAATTTTATTTTTGTATAATTAAGTAAATAATTGTCAGGCCTTCATAAACCACATCATATCCAAGGGAATAGATAACAGACGTTAGAGGTACCACGTCATAATTTCCGTCAGCCCCATGGTAACCCATTCAGTCTAGGACTAATTGCAACATAGCTTTAGGATTTCTTTAGAAAATAAGATGGGATAGTTTTAAAACTGATAGAAAAGTTGGAAAAGTTATGAGGCTACAAGTGTCCCCACAAAGGAAAAAAAATAAACAACACTTTCTTTTGGCAAGGATAAAGGGAGAAGAAACCTCCTAGGTAGGCATACACAATGTAAAAGCTTACTCTTACAAGAGATCACGCAGCAAACAAGTAAACCATTCCATGGAGCAATGTCTTGAATGAATATAAATATACACATGAAGCTGCGAGATGAGATCAGTTGAACCTGGTTAGAGAAATAACTCTGACGCCAGCAGATGATAAGTTCTGCTCTGTTCTTATTGCCAAACTGCTCTGAGATCCACCGTCAACTATGCAAAAAGATATTTCATCTTACAAAAAAATGGGGTCCCTACCATTCTTCTGAACCGGCACCCAAAATTCAATGACCAAGCATCCTACCAGCTTCTTAGTCATGTACAGCACGATTATCTTCCATAATTACAGGAATAATTTCAAACTATACATCAACAGTTCAGAATCAACAACTAGGCTCATGCTTCAACTGCATCCCACAGGGTGAGCCAAAGATCATCGACTGGAAAAGCAAAAGAAAGAACTAAGGCTGAGGCAAGTGCAAGCATACAAGACACCAACATTTTTCATTCCCCAGCTGAAATAATTTCAGCACACTGCTAACCAAAAATCTGATCCCAACAGCAAGAACGGAATTATTGCAATCTCATCCATTGTAGTTATCCAAGAAATTGATCAAAGCACGTGGTAGCACAACAATCTTGGATGCAGTGGAATCACTATGCAAACCATTCTCAAGTCAAACTAAAGATGGGAATAAAATATGAGAAGGGAAAGTTCAGAAATCAAATCTAGATAATGCTCTTAAATGAAATGAAGCTGAATAATGTAAGCAACTGATTAGATAATGGGACAGGAGATGTAACATCATGGTCTCCCTCATACAATAAAACATGAAACATGGAGTACAAAATGATAGGAAAAACATGGATGCAATGGATGCCATGACAGAACAGGGATGCAAAAACATAGATAGGAAAGCAGTTTTTTGCATCAGCAAGAGATAGCTTTACAAACCTAACTCGCAAATACTATGATCTGAGGCCTTTCTAGTGTCATGCATTTTCTCATTCCACACCAAATTTGTCATATTTATTTGGTGCACAAAACTGTCTTTTACGTTTGGAGAGCTCTCATAAAATCAAAAGCCACTTGATTATGATCCTAAATTTTTGGAAAACTAGGAAACACAAGATTCAAAATCCAGCAAATGACATTATACCATGTGTTCACTATGCTGTTTACTGAGGAAAAATGAAAGCATAAAAATAAAGTGACAAGCCCTTAGGGATTCAAGGAAAATGTCCGGTTGCCACTACAGATTATATATATCCTGATTTGCCTCCCTTTTGTAAACTAAATGCTTCATCAAAATGCGAGGCAATAAGAGCAATATCAGCATCACGGGAGGAAACTCTAGATTATAGATCTGTTTTAGCTCTTTCTTTTTTACCCTCATTTTCCTAAATATTTGGACAGGAACAAGGAGCATCTATGTCCTAGGAACAGGAATGTGAATTGATTTTCAAAGAAAAAACAAAAAAAACAAAAAATCATGCCATCCCTCCCTCATCTTTTTCAAAGTGAATGCATTCTCAACAAGTTGGTCCTTCCTTCGCAAGGGCATTTTGAAAGATACACGACCCATGGTCTTAAAACATAGGTGGATTTCTGAAACAAATCACATTTTCCTTTAAAAAATTGAGGCGCTAATAGAGAAATTTCTACATCAAATGATGTTCAACTTGGATAAATTTCTCTACTGCACCCAAGAAATGATTCATCAAGATGCAGTAACAAGGCTGTAAGAGGACTATATAGAACCAGGTGGAATTCAGTAACTCACCACTCAGCAGAAGCATAGTAGAGGCCATTATTTAAGTCTAACAAGACAGTCTTTGACAAAGAAATAATGAATAACAGCAGTACACAGTCACTGCAAGTACATATGCATACCTGAGTTGTGCCAGGCAAACTGCTGCCAGCCCTAGGCAAGATACTACTAGCCAGCTCTTCATTGATGGATACAGGTAATGGAGGCATTTGGCTCATTATCCCAGGCATCTCTCTCATGCTAAAGAATTTGAATACAGAAAATCAAGATATGTACAATTGACAACCTTATACCAAAGAGAAGTATTAAGAACTCACTCATTGAGGATGGCAGTGATATTGTCCCTTGCATGACAGAAGAGGTCAACGTTATCCTGTAACTGATTCAAAAAATTTCCGCTTAATATCCCATGGAAGATCAGAAAAAGATTCCTAGTCATCCTACATCAGTAAATGGAAAAATCACACCCACACCAAATCATGAAGTTGAATAGGCTCTTTTATTTTTTCTTTTATCTTTTTTACATCTTTTCTTTGTGCCTCTTTTACCGGTAATAGGAAAGCAATTTATACAAATGACAAAAGTGTCACAGCTACTTTTCCCTCAAAGAAACTCATGATGATTGACAAAGACATTGAACGTACTAAGAGTTTTATTATGTATTTTCGCACCTAAATAATGTGGAGATACAAATATGTTCAGGGCCTACTGAAATTTAAACCATTCCTTCACTGAGTAAGGCATCAATTTTAAAAAACTCATTTCTGTAGATTTTTAGTACATGTAGCATTACCCTTCAAACTATGGAATCCCAGAAAGTCCACTTGCTCAATCTTGTATATGAAATGCAGAATATAGGAGCGATAGCCCCAAGTAAACTGAGAGTGCACGCTTATAGCTAAGGGCAACTGGGTTCAACATAAAAGAACAATCTCCGAGTCTACTCCAGGTCTTGCAAGAACAATATCCATTAGGCAACAGACTTTTTCAATTTCTGTTCGGTTCAAGCACAGCTTTTGACATTGAGAAATGGATAAATTCACCTATCATCACCTTATAAAGACACAAAGACTTGAGAAGGAAACAAGGCAGTAAACAGCCACAAATTTCATACTTTGCAGATACTAGAGATAATCACAATTGAGTCATGCCTAGTTACCTCGTTCGCTCATGCTAGCTTAAATATACAATTAGAACGCTGAAAGGTTTCTTTCTTGCTTTTTCAAATTGATTTATAGCACATGGAGTATCCTTTAATACAATAAACCAATTTCCTCAAATGAGATTGTCCTATTTATCTAAAACCCACTCAATGAACCCAATATACCCAGATTGACCATATTATATTTGACCAGAAACTAGGAAATTGTTAATCACCTTATAAACAGAAAGGTTAGATGAAATTTGGCTAAATGCTTGGGCATTCTGCTCCAAGAGATGCATGGCCGGACCACTTATTCCTGAGAACAAATAAGCAACCAATTAGGCATATACAGTGACGTTTTTCAGCCAAAATTTACAAGTAACTCAACACAAAGAAAGAGGCAAAAGGGGCAAAAACACAAAGAAACACTCTTTATAACTCCGCAAAATCAAATATTGTGGGACATATGGTTCATCCGAAATAGATATACATCTAAACCAAAAAAGATCAAAAACACTTTAGCAACATACCAAGCACTAACTTTTTCAAAAAGTAACTTTAAAAATATTTCCTTGCGCTACAGTCTGGACTCTTCTATATTTCAAGTTGTTCCAGACTGAAGATAATCTTGTTTGCTTTTTTGCATGGTAGACACTTAATCCACAAAATTAAGCAACTTCAATTATCTTTAAGCCATATCACCTGATCCCTATTGCTTTTGAAGTTATAAAACTAAACCATGCTTGTATGAGGACAGAACCCGGACCTGACAGTGCTAAATAACATCACAACTAACAAAATGAATTATGCAAGGAAAATTGCCTCATCCTTTGATGTGCAAAACACAACACCAGAACAAGTGGGAAAGAAGGAAAAAGGGAGAAAAAAAAAACAACTGCTTAAGCGTCAATAATTATCAAGTGAAATAAAAACAAACCTTCAGCCAACATATGCTTACTCTGGCTAATGATAGGAGGATAAGCAACCACATTTTGGGGAAGAACTGAATGCATGTTTGCCTTGGAAGATGATTCCACCTGCTTATCCTGAAGAAGCATGCTCTTTAGAATACTGGTTCTTTAAAGACACCAAGTAGTAAGTTAGTAATGCTTGCTCAGTAATTTTCTTCCATTTTGAATCACGTTAATCATTCTAACTTAACTGGAAATAAAAGACTTCCGAGCAATAATTCCATCAGACAAAAAGGACCTAATGTGGAAGCGACAAGTCTATTTATGACTAAGCTCATCAGCCAACAAGTTTCTTGTAAATTTGATGGAAGTCCCCCGTGGAAAAGAGATACCATAGAAGAAAACACTACATCTTCTCACCTATGCAAATCATAGCACTTAAATACCACAGGCAAAACTGGTTGCAAGAAGGATATCTACTGACAAGCAAAAGGTTGACAACCACAAACCATTGTCTCAGGTTACATTTGATATTATGAGGAAGACACTGAAATCTAAAATGAACCAAGCATGCATCAAATATAAAGCAAAGAAAAATTAGAACAACGAAATTAGTGATACTTCATATGAGAAAGGGAGACAAGAAAATGCAGAACACAATAACCAAATAATGTATTCATTTTCTTCACGAACATACCTTCCAATTGTTTCCCTTTCTTCCAACAAGGTGGTCCTCAGGTTTTCTCCGCTTCCTCTGTGAAATGTTCAAAATTACTTTAATATCGTATATGGAGCCATGACAAATTTAGCAATAAAACTTCAATAACCATTGATGCCAAAGGAAGGTTTGAAGCAATTTTCATGTAGTTGAGAACAAGAACCAGACAAGGAGTGGTGAAATCTAGTAGTCGCAGAAAAAGGACTCACCAACTGTATTACATAAAGCTGCTGTTGCTAGAGCATTAAAACTTTGACAACAATAAGACCTTCAAAATAGTAATGCAATTAGAGGAAGCAACTAACCTGCATCCACCTACACCTCAATGCAACATCACGTACAGTTTTGTCACGCAAAGTGCCCGCAATTTTTATGTACTTCATGATATTTGGTTCGTCTTTAAACCTGCAGATATATACATCGACAATTGGCAGTAAATATCAGATCTTGAAGCACATTATAGGCACTCCCTTTGGGATTAAAGAGAGAAAGTAAAAATTCCATGTTAAAATTTTGCACCAAAAAGAGAAGAAAGCTTCAGGATTAAAGAGATTTTGGGATTCAAATGCCTGAGACACGTAAAATCCACAAAAAGGATTGAACACAAAGC
>KK900094.1:35000-60038 GCA_000696445.1 Aquilaria agallochum
TAACGCAAAATATTCATTACACGTGAAAAATGTTGGAAAGATAGAATTACTTTTAGACAATAACCAATCAATTTAAATTAGAATTTCAAACATTATTGTTGGCCAATATAAAAGATAAGGGAAATATATGGATTTTCAAACCTCAAACTGTAACTATAACTATAACATCAACCTGTTAGGTAACTTTAAATAGCCCTAAAACTATAACTATAATATCAACCTGCTGGGTAGCTTTAAAAAACCCTAAATAACCCTACAATATGAACAAATAGCAATAGCAACGTAAAATGAGGGATAATTATAATTTGCCTTCTAAAATGTAAGTAAAATTACACTTTACCTCCTCCTAATTCAGAAATATAAACTTTACCTTCTACGATTTTAATAAAGTTTAACAACAACTTCTGAAATATTAATTTAGACTCTATGGTACTCATCTTTAAATAATTTCAATTTGTATAGTATTTTTTTATAGTTAATTGATATTTAAAAAAGGCGAGCATACAAGGTTGATGACATAGCATATATTATCCTAACTTAGCCCCTAACTTTTTTTTCTATTTACAAAAAAAAAATTGATAATTTAAAATTTTCATTAACTTTAAAAAATATCATACAAATTGAAATTATTGAAAAATGGCTACCATAATATTTAAATTATGATTTCAGAAATTGTTGTTGTACTGTATGAAATAGGCAAAGGTAAAGTGTATATTTCTAAAATAGGAGGGGCAAACTGTAATTTTACCTAAACCTTAAGGGGCAAATTGTAATTAGCCCATAAAACAAATAAATTGAGCTAACTTATATATAGGACTGGACTTTCGACAAATTTAGTTATAACCAAAACTAAATTATCAAAATAATACGTTTTTCGATCATAGAAGTTGGTAACTGAAATTACTGAATTGCACCCCAAAACCGAAGATAACTGAAACCGAAATAGTTTCAGTTATTTGGTTTTACACCTAAAATAACTGAATTTTTTAGGTGACCTCACGATAGGTGGTAATGACAGCGTGGATGGACATGACAGAAAAGCAAACAATGGGAAAGAATATAGGACTAGGGGAAAGGAAGAGGATAATGCAACATTTGTGTATGCCCATGTCAGAAAGAGAAGTTGCAATGGAAATGACAGCTGGCCAAAGTTGAGATGAACAATGGTGGTGGCCGGTGGCAACATCAACAAAGGCAGTCTTGCAGTGGTGGGTTCAGGAGGAGAGGAAATAAAGGCAGAGACATCGAAGAGGTGGTTGTGAGGGAATGGCATAAGCTTACTTTTTGCTATAAGGGGTGGAGGAGTGGAAAGGCTGCAGCTGGCAAGGAGGAAGAAGAAAATATGATGAAATGAAATGAAATTCATAATACTAATATATCCTAGTTCAGGGCTTAATATTTGTTTGGGCTTTGTATTTTTTTTTTCAAAATTGTAGGTTGTGTTTGTTATACGTAACAATAAGAATTGGGCTTCTAAATTAATACAATAAAGTAGGCCCAATTGATATTAAAGCTTATTAAGTTTACAAAAATCAATTAATTCGGTCATCGATTTTTCTCATCAAAAAACCAAAAACTGAACCAAAAACTAAAATTAAAATTCAGTTTTAACCGAAGCCAAATCAATAACCAAATTGTCATAACCGAAATTCCCAAAATAATTCAGTTATTCAATTTTTTTTTTGTGAAAATCAAATAGTAGCTCACCCATACTTACATAGCCCTGTTTATAAGTTATTCATATATTTTTAACACAAGTTTGAATAGATGATCATAATTAAGCTAGGTTTTTTACTACTTTTTGAGTTTTATTTAATTTTTACTTGAACATTACACTATTGACTTTTGAATGAATGAATAACTTGAACTTCATTTAAACCTAGTCAATATTAAATTCATTTATGACCCATTCACATATTCTTTAATTCATTTTAATAAATTATCAAATCGATACCCATTTTAGCCCACATTTGATTTACTATTCAACTCCACTTCGATATGGTCTCAATCATAAAAAAATGAGGAAAATATTTTTTTATCTCTTTGTTTATCATAATATAAAAATGAAAATTTGCAGTTTATTATTTGCATTTATTATTGTTCACTTAGCGAAATTTAAAATTACGTATCAAATTTACTAGCCTTGTTGAAGATAAAAGCTTATGCGTAAAAGAATGTGATCTTATCCTATAATAAATATATGTCAAGACTAAATGCTAGTAGAAAGTACTCACAAAGAAACCTTGTAGTAAAAATTAAATCCAAATACTCAAAATTCTGAAAGTATTCAACCACCATTAGCTAATTGACATTCTAAGTGTACTGAACATTAAGAAAAACACATTCAATCATCCTCTAAGCTTCATCTTTGTGTTAAAAGGTTGTTTAGATCTTTTGTGTTAGGCACTTTCTTCAAAGGTATGTTGGTGAGCAATTGACATGATACACCCCATGGTTCTTTAATAGTTGTATCGGAGGCCACAAACTAATACATGTCCTCATAGATCCCACTTTGCTTGGCTTTTGCATGAATTTTGATCTTATGCTACGAAGAAGACTGAGATTGGTAAAAGGTCTAATCATTTGTCGACCAATCCCATGGCATTTTGCCTCACAATTCGAAGGGCATTTGGCCTTGTATCGCTATCTTCACATCCCTTCAGCTATGTATGTAAGACTTGGTACCATAATGGGCTAAATGCCCCAAGTCTCATGTTCACCATAGAGATGGAGTTATTTATTAAGAACAAATCTTGCAATGTTTAAGGAACATGTGTGGCCCTAAAAAAATGAGTCACAATTACGGAATAAATCCCACAACATAAGATTCTCATTATAAAAAGACTCTCATACAAAACACTATTAGGCAATTATAAGAGTTATCCTCCACAAAATGAGACCCTAGCAACATTATGATATATATACGAGAAACCCTAAGCTGCCTTCAATCTTTTTTAGTTGAGCTAATTTGAGCATCGAAGGGTTCCCACAAGACACAACTTCAAGGCTTTTTAACCTTGTCTTTAGTTGTAGGTTCAATTTTCCTTTTAAGGCCCACTTGCGCTCTAGGAAGTTTGGCTATCAATTTTGCATCACCTGTGGGAACCTAACCATAATTAATTCGGCTATCAATTTGGCACCATATGTAGGAACCTAACCATGATTGATAGAAAAAATTTTAAGCTTAATACCAAGCATGTGGAAGACCTCAAGGTTGTGGATGGTAGGCATAATCCTTAAAACTTGCTTAAGGCCCTTCAATCCAATCTCAAAACAGCCAAGAAGAAGCAGAAGAAAACAAGGAAGGTACTTTTCCCCTATTCTTGAGAGGCCTAGCATAGGCCAAGGCCTCGGTGGGCATAAACAATAACTATTTTTGAGCTCTACAATATGAGCTGATGGAAAGACTTTCACCAACATCTAGCAAGGGATTATGAAGGTGATCCTAAGGGCTCTAAAGAAGTAGGTAGAGAGTCGCCATACAAAAGAGAATAGAAAGATCCTTTGTCCTCTAAGAAACCTTCCCAATGACTGAGAGTATGTATAGAGGATCTCGAGATTAATGATATTGATATGATTCTTAAAAGGCTTGAAAAAATGGATGAATATATTAGAGCCAATAATCCTCCTCCAAAGAACTAACCCTCTATTATAGGTATAGGTTATATATCCCTGTAGTTGTTTACTAACGAGATCTAAAATACCCCAATCTCTAATGGCTTTAAGATGCCCAAGTTTGATCTTTACAATGGGTTCTCAAACCTTAAAAACCTATTATGAGATAGCTACCATACTCAAGTAAAAAAGATAAGCCTGGCTAACCCTAGTGTCTTAAAGGGTGTTCTCATTAAGGGCACATATAATCAAAAAGAAATAAGTCTTGGAAGGCATTATTTGCTATAGCCCCATCAAGCCACTTTATGAGTTTTTAATATGCCTTATCAAAATCAGATTTGGTACCAAGCTCAAGCTTCTCGCAGTCATGCTGTTATTGGTCCTCATCCACTCCCAAAAGGAACTCTAAAAAAGGTTAGTGTGTATAAAAAGAAATCATTTTTTTAGGCCCTCAAAAGTCATTCATAGAAGCAAAGGAAAATATAATGATTGGCCCCATGAAAGACAGAGTAAAGTGAAAGAAAATTGAACTCATAGAAAAAGTTAAAGAATAAATGTGTGAAAAAGTTTCAACATAACATGTAGCCCTTACCATATGATAAGAGAGAAAAAAAAACATTTGTCTGTAAAAGAATTGAGAAAAATGGGAGAATAAGAAATGTTGAAGTGCTTACAAAGTTGACAAACATACGGATGAAGAGTCAAGTAAAAACCAACCTTAATTTAGGCCATGTAGTCTATCAACCGATTATCCTTAGGCTTGTTCATGCAATCATTGGTAGAATGGAGAGTGGCTACAATACCTCCAATCCACAAGTGGTTCTAGGTGATGCTCAGCATGTGTCCTTCAGTGACGTAGCTTTATTGAATCTCCACCCCTATGGTCTAGATAGACCACCTTTACAAACTTGCCTCATCAATGGTTATTTCAACACCCTTACTAGAACCTTGATTATATGGCTCAACTTGCGACTTTCAAAAGAAACCAGCAGTCATTTTCCCCGCATCCATCTTAGTTTCAGTTCCTCATTAATAATTATTTTTACCTATGACAATTTGAAAAAAAGATTGTGATGATCATGAAAAATGATGGAAACATATGGTAGTCAAAAAGTGAATGCAAAGAACAATAGCAAAAGGATGAAAGTAATTATAGTAAATAAAGAGAAAGAATGTGTGTAAGAAATGAGGGAGATAAGTAATGGTGGCAAAAAAGGATTTAATAAATGAGAGATGTCATTTCGCCTCCCCTATTCCTTATAACCACAAAAGCTCATGATGATGGTAATGGAAAATGAGCCAGCTATGCTAGCCATGCTTGCCTAACATTTACCTCGCATGCTCATATGAAAGGACATGTATTTAATGTTAATCTTCAGGTGTATCTCTTGAAAAGATGGCACATTTTTTCTAAATGGGTTTAAAAAATGCTAGAGCTCATTTCTCACATTTTTAGGTGGAAAGCATGTTGGTGCCTTAATAGGCTTTATGACTCGATGCTCATATTTGCCAAAGAGATAGAGTTATTTACTAGGTCCGAGTCTCGTAAGGTTTAAAGGATATGCATGGCCCTTAAGCCACAATTATAGAAAGAATCCCACTGCATAAAAATCCCTATTTAAGAAGTATCATATACAAAAAAAATGCCCCATAATAATCAAAAAAATTATTGCCCCACAAAAGGAGATCTTAGAAACACTATGAGATATGTAAGAGAAACCTTAAGCTCTATTATTGTCTTCAATCTTTTGAAGTTGATATAAATTTAATATTGAAGAGATTTCCCTAAAGACACAACTCCAAGACATTTTAATATTGTTTTTTGCTGTAAATTTAATCATTTTCTGAATGTCCACCGACTCTAAGGAATTCGGCTATCAAGATGAAAGTTATAAGAGGAATGCTACTTAATTGTTTCTTCCAGTACTCATATGTTTGTCTTATATATTAACTAATGTATTTGTAAGTAGTGAATTAATTCATATAGTGAGCTTTATAACAATTTATTATATTTGTTATCGTTTATTTCATGGTATCTCACTTAGATAACCATAAAAATTCTAGAGCCAACATGCATGAAAACCTTGACCATTAGTTGGTTTACTACACACTTAATTTATAAAGCTTAATGTTTAACAAATATAAAAAAGCTTAATTCTGAAATGCTCATAAAATTTTCAATAATATGGCCATAAACCTATTAAACTTGTTTTTTTTTTGTCGTGAATCTAGCCACCGCCTAGCCATCGTTGTCTATTCTCCATCCCAACTCCAACCCCCACCCATCTGCCCTAGTATTGACACGACACGGCCCAAGCCCATAAGAGCCTCCACAGCCTCGCCGTTGTTCAGATTAGAGGAAGGGGATCCTAAATTCGCGAAGCCCATCCTCCTTTCACCCCACCATCCATCTTGCTACCTGAACGTCCACCGCCATGATGTCAATGACCTCGATGCGACACCATCCAAGCAAGAAGGCGCCTATCTAGTGTTGCTAACTTCTATACCTATGGAGAAGGCCCGAATTCGTAAGCCCTTCGTCCTCCTTGCACCCTTCCATTTGTCTTGCTACCACTAGACGTCCATCGGGCATGACCTCGATGACCTCAAGGAATATAGGTGCCATTTACCCAATATCCTAATAGTTAAATCATTAATGTTTAGAAAGAGTTAATTGTGTTTGTGGCCTCTAACCTTTTATTGTTGTGTCATTTTAGACCTTAACCTTTATTTCTTACATAAAAAATCCCTAACCTCGTTTAAGTATTCTGTTTTGGATATTTTGTAGATGGAAATCGGTAAAATTAACAGAAAATGCCACAATGGCATAAAGTTGACTCCTATTAGCCACAATGGCACAATAAATCATAAGCATTTTCCCATTTCCCAACAATTATTGTTGATATAGAAAAAGAAGAAATAAATAAATAAATAAAAGACCCAAAAAGGGAGGTGGAGGTGAAAAAAAAAACCGACCGCCTACCATTCCCTTTCCTTCCTCCACCTTGATTTCTCTTAGAGCCTCATTACTATAACCTTCATTACTTGAAGCGGGTTGAAAGATCAAACGTCAGAAAGTGGGTCTGATGGAGGAGGTGTTCAAAAAAGTGGTGGCGCTGAAGCAGGCATATGCGATGGTGTAGAAGACCAATCACATACCACTGCCATTAACCTTCATCGTGGCAAATTTTGGCAAGTAACAACTTCTTTCTCGTTCCAGTAACCTCTTTGTTTCAATTCTGGTACCCAGATGGGATTTGGGGTTCATCATCGTACAGCTCATCCCCATTGGGATCAAATGGTTAGAGACTAATATGTGCCTAAAAATTTAGAAGTCTAGTTGGCTCTTATGTGGATATTTTTGTCTAGATATCAACAAGTTATTGATTACTTAGCAATTGTGTGAGATGTTTTTAGATGGGATTAAGAAAATTCTAATTCCTTGTATAAAGAGGTAAAGCTCTTGTGACCGAGGGATATGTTGAAATGATGAATTGAATCTATTCTCCTACGTGTTTCTGCTCTCTCTCCCTATATTTTTGTTTTTCTTCTCTTATCTTAATCCTGCTTCTCATCTCTTTCCCCTATCAATGTCTCTTCTTCCTTTCTTTTATACATTTTTGCTTCTTTCTCTTTATTTCCTTCGGTTGTTTATCTAAGAAGCTACCTTAGAATTTATGATTGTGTCAAAAGTGGATTTAACGGATTCTTTGCTTTTATAGGAGTTTTTTGTTTGGACAAATTGCTAGAACTGTTGAAAATCGAGAAGAATAATCAAGATTGACGACAAAGATTTCTGGGAATGAACACGAATGTGCACAATTGAGCTCAAATTATTGGCTTTAGGTGAATTGCTAGAACTATTGGCAATCGAGATGATTCTAAAAGCGAGAATAATCAATATGACAAAGGATCAAGGTCAAGTTTAATGATTTCCAAGATTAAACATGAGAATGCTTGGGTTTAGCCTTAGTTCGGAGTTAGGGTGAAGACATTAGGCGGGGTGGGGAAGGAAGGGGGAGTCAACAACTCCTGGTGATTCGAACGGATGTGGAAACGGGGGGACATGGGAGACATGGTGGGTAGCGAGGATGAAGGAGTCATTGACAGACGGTAGAGGGGATTGGCAGAGGTTGGACTCACCAGATGGCGAAGGAAATTGTTGGATTTTAGGCAATTCATCTATTTCTATTTTTTTTTTTACCACATCATCACACAATTTTTCTTTATTCATATTTTTCTCTTTTATTATATTTTCTTTTTTTTTTTTCCATATCATTGCCAACAGTTGATTCATTGTGTCATCGCAGCAAATTGCCCACGCTTACATATCACGTGGTATTTTTCATGCATACTAACGGTTTTCATTCATGAAAATTTCAAAACGAAATACTTAAACGAGGTTAAAAACTTTCTCTGCAAGAAATGGATGTTAGGGTCCAAAACGGTACAATAATAAAAGATTAGGGGTCATAGATACAATTACCCTATGTTAGAGGCGTGGACTAATTTTGCACTAGGTTAACAAGTTAGAGAACTAAAATAACCTCTGTGAGAATAGAATTACAAAAAAGCAAGGTTACCAAAATCGAGTTTTTACCTAAAGTCATTTTTATTTTTTATTTTATAATATAAAATCATAAAAAGTCGTAGAGTTGTAGGATTCTAGAAAAAAAAAAATTAGAAAATGATAAAAAAATCTAATCATCTAACTTATCTTAAAAAGTTCATTTTACATAATATTTTCACTTATGGATACTTTAATACCATAAAAAAATATAATGTCATAAACATATAATACAATAAAAATTAAGTTCTAAAATCCATAATGCATAATGAGAAATTTAAAATATTTCAATCTAATAGAATACATGAAACATCATGACTGAGTTATATCAATATTATCATTTTAAAATTCATATCTTTATTTTTGCTCTTATTATTTTATCATTTGATAAATCAAACTCATTTATGCAAACACTTGCACCATTATTGACATTTTATTCATTTATATCGACATCTACATAAATTTGATAGCCAAAGTTATTAAAGTCATAATAAATGAGAGCAATCAAACTACACTAAGAGCTTGAGAAAAAATAATAAAAAATAATGTGTGTTTTTTTTTGTTATCTTTAAATTCCTTTTTTTTATTTTAACTCTAAATTCATTGAGTTTAACTATATAAAGATTAAGTTGGACAATAATTTTATATATTTTCAACTTATTATTATTTTTTGCCCAATTTCAATAAATCTAACATAATAATGTATAACCGTAAACAATGAAGTTTTTAAGTTCCTATGATTAAAGTCAAAATTCTATGCATTTCTGCCTATATGTAGATTTCTACTAAACTTACAGGTTTTTCTTATTTCCAAAATTATATAAAAGTAAATTTTAATCGCGCAAGTTGCATAAGCACAGAAGCTTCTCGACCGAGTTATAATTCGCCGTAGTAGGTCGCTAGTTTTTCTCTCTCTCTTTTTCTTTTTCTCTTAATGAATCAATATATTTCATTGTAGAATTAAGACAAACTACAATGAAGTGCAATTCAAAGCAAATGCAATATGTAATTCATTTTAATTTTATTTCATAACATAACAACAGAAAGCTCTCGCGCGGTGGAAGACAATCAAGAAACCTGTTGGAGCATCTCTATGCACAAGCAACGTACGGAAAACCAAACTAAAACAACTAACAAGTTACAATAAACAAAACACCAAGTAAGAATACACTTCAACGTTCAGGATCGAAGGGTGGGAAAAGGAATTATACACATGAAGGTACAACTTAAGAGAAAAGTAATCAGTTGGAACCTGGTTAGAGAGATGAATCTCTGGACAGACCTGCTGCTTTCTTATTGTCAAATGCTTCCATTTCCAGCAACGACTTCCCAAAGAAAGGGGTCGATAAATTTCTGGTTGTGGCAGCCATCATCTGATGAGCATGTAATGTATCCTACCCTGCTTCGCAGGCACTTACAGTTGCAATCATCTTTTTCTTGTTATTATATATAGGACTTCGAAAATTTCAGGCCTACATCGACGGTTCACATCCGTAGCTTGGCTCCTGCTTCAATTGCATCATTGACTGGATAAACAAAAAGATCTAAGGTAAGAGAAGTGCTTGCACACATGTAGCATCGCATTTTCCATTCATCACCTACAATTACATGTAACATGGCATATCTCATTCATCAGTAGGCAAGATACTACCCACCAGACCGCATATCTGAATCCAGTAAAACAAGCAACTGAAGGAAACGACTCCAAAATCCTCAGACCTTAACAATTTTTAAAGGATAACACCGAAAAACAGATCATGCCCCGGCAAAAACCTTTTCTTCTTCAAAACTTTGATATGAATCCTGAGTGTGCTAACAGTTACCCCATCCCATCATTTTGATGGCATCTTCAAACACTCACTGCTAGTCACATTCTCCTGAGTCCCAACCTTACAAAACCATATTCAAGTGGAGAGCAGAACTGACATCCACATGACATGGTAGTGACAAACAACAAGAGATCAACATAGAATCTGGTGGAATCAAATAACTGTTAGCCACCTACAGCATAGTAAAGACCCTAAATAAGATACATTCTCCCAAAACCAAGAAGATAGCAACGTCCCATAGTCCTCGAGCCTGAGGACAATATTGAAAGATAAATGCCTCTGAGCGCACAAGAAACATTCTCACTTGTTCTTTGCCCCTTTTTACCTAACACCCATGATACCCAGATCAATCCAGCAAGAATAGAACAAAATACCTGAGCTGTTCTAGGCCTGACATTAGTTCCCCCAGGCAAGATACTATTTGCAAGATCCTCATTAATAGACACAGGCAATGGGGGCATCTGACTCATTATTCCAGGCATTTCTCTCATGCTGCAAAAAGATATAGCACTCACAATACATATATTTGATAAAACCTTAATGCTTTAACCAAGTAGGAGTATCATGAACTCACTAATTAAGGACAGTAGTGATGTTGTCCCTTGTGCAACAGAAGAGGTCAATGTTATCCTGTAACTGTTTAAAACAATTTTCCTTAATATGACACTCATATGATTGCTAATGCACTGATATGAATAAATGGCAAGCTGGCACTCATACTTAAACTTTAATATGCAACATCATATTCCTGACTAAAATTTTTCAACCACACAAGAGGAAGAAAAGGAGGGGGCAGGGGGAAAACAATCAAAGAAATGCTGTTAGATCTTAGAAATAACAAGAACAATAACAACAATAAAATACTGTAACTACATTTGTTACACATACAAGTTCTACTGAATAAAACCTATCCACCCAGATAGACAATAACGCACATTTTGACCAAGAACTTGGAAATTATTGATCACCTTATATGCAGAAAGGTTAGATGAAATCTGATTAAATGCTTGGGCATTCTGCTCCAAAAGATGCATAGCTGGAGAATTTATTCCTGAGACCAAAGAAGCAACCAAAATGGATTATTAACAATCAACACTTTTGGCTCGTATGTAGAAGTTAGATAACATGACAAAATAAGAAATGTAAAGGAGATTGGGTGGGGGAGAAAAAAAAATCTATATCAGACAATTATCAGGGCATTTTTTTTTTCTAAAAAAAAGGGAAAATATAAAGACGAACTACAATCACCATTATTTGGAAAAAAAAAATCAGTTGAATTCATTTAAAGTGCTAAATATGCAGGAAAAGTAACTCAATTATTATCCTTCAAGCTATTTTAGACTTGAGACAACTACCCCCTCTCCATTTTTGGGTCCTTTATTCACAATATTCAGAAACTTCATTCACCTTTAAGTTTCCCTAGGACTTAAATCACCTTCCCTTTGGAACTCCAAACACTGGATCATTTTTCATTCATTCTCCACAAGTCCAAACACGAAACTTTCCTATTTGGTAACAGCTAGTCATCATAGAAAGCATTTCAGGGGACCCAGGAGACAGGACCTAACTACTGTAAAAACTTAAAACATACAAATACAAGAAGCTACAAATGCGAACTGCCTTCTTTTATACTTCTTTCAATTATCAGAATCTTAAGGGGCAAGGGTATTTTCAGAAGTCCACATGGTTAAAGCCTAGGCCTCAAGCCTGGAACAACATGCACTTCACAAGTGAAGAGAAAAAGTGATTTATACTCAGACGAGATATTCACAACAAACCTTCAGATGCCATACATTTATTCTGATTCACATGGTTCATCATTGGAGAATAGGCATTCATGGTCTGTGGTAGAGCTGAAGGTATGTTAATCTTGGAAGATGATTGCACCTGCACATCCTGAAGAAGCATAACCTTTAAAATACTGGTTCTTCAATCACATGACATGCTGGAGGCATTAATTAATCCAAGAAATAAAACAGTATCGCTTTACATTTTCCTGCATTAAATCATAAGTCATTCCTACTCACTTAAACTACAATATAACTCTTAACATGATTTGAGGAGAAAAGACTGAGAAGCAGTAACACCTGCAGAGAAGCACAAAAACCTAATATGTAGATCCTTGCAAGTAGACTCCAAATAAAACATTTACAAAATCACCCTGGCAATAAGACTTCAGCCAAAGTGAAGGATCAAGATTAACGAGAAGATGGAAGATACCAAATTACTGATTATTAGCTAGAGATGTCTTAGTTGTAGCCTGATATGGTCTGCTTAGATCAGGACTTTTTACTGTCTTACCACACCTTTCTTGAGTAAAAACATCATAAAAAGACTTATTTTATCTAAATGGAAAACCTTGTTTCCTGGGTTTTCAAGATTTCCTTTTGTAAAACATAAATTCTGTGGTGATGATCCTATTTCTCACAAAAACTATAAAGCAAAAGATTCCAGTTCCATAAATCATGACAATCCTACAAGTTTTCAATGAATGAGAGTTGCAGTAGAACATGGGAAAAAAAAAATTTCACATCCAAATTGGTCAGTTATGTTGGGAAGAACAACAGAAAGTAGTGGAAGGAAACTAAGTGATGACTAAGCATATAGACAGTCTTGTGAGATTATATCCCGGACCTCCCTCATTTTCCTCAGTAAAACATCCAGGATTGAAATACTTTTCTGGTAAGTATCCAGGACTTCTATATTAACATAATGCACATCAGGAAAACTGTTTCCATTTGGATGTTTTAGTCATAAGATCAGAGAAAAGATGACTTGGAATCATGAAAACTAGTTAATAATAGGTTTATACACAATTTTTTTTCTTTAAGGAAACCCATTCCTTTTCTGGCACAAAATCTAGTGGGTCGAGAGAACCAAGCCGGCTCTGACGCAGGCAAATCATTACCAGGTCATGCACTTTTACCAACAGCACGAAATTAAATTCCCATGTCAAACATAGACCAAAAGGCGTTGGCCACTTTACATGTTGGTTTTCCAGTAAACACATTTAAGTTGATGGGGCGATGATTCATACTAGATGCAAATGTCGATTTGCTGTTCCATAAACATGCCTCCTAACATTCAATTATTAAGTGGTGGAGAGTACTAGTGAGCCACTGATTGTCCAACAAACAAACCAATACAACTGTAAACAACCAGTTTTTAATGCCAAACACAAGTTTTTTGTGATCAAACAGAATAACTATTTGCTAGAAAATGATCTGCATTAGGAATTATCGTTGCTATAAATTTATTCCTACCCTAAAAAGACGTTGAAATCTCACAGCAAGCATGCATAAATCTGACTATAAAAGGACAGTGCCAATGCATTCACCCCAGACTTGGACCAAACAGATTAAAGAAAACGAAGGCAAAGGACAAACAACAAATAACATATTCATATAACTCCACCAGCATACTTTCCAACTGTTTGTCTTCTTTCCTTTAAGGTGTTCCTCGGGTTTTCTCCGCTTCCTCTGTAAAATGTTCCATTTTCTTATACCATTAGACATGGAGGCATAACAACTGGCATGTCAAGTAGAATGCGTGGCCAGATGGACAAACACAGAAGTCAGATTATCTATCAAAGCAATACTCATCAACCATGAACAATAACCTACACCAACATGAACAGAATCGATCAACATCTACAGTGAACAATTACTGATTTGCAACCAGTCATCAACCTAGGTATCCTGTTTTAGTGGGCCAGTAGAAGGAACCGTGGTTCCCAGTCCCAAATAACCTGATGGGTTGTGTCGGGGCTGGAAAATTTGACCATTAAAACTCACAAATAAATACATGAGCTAAAACCATAATTGCACTAAAGATTCTTTGAGAGTTTATCAACAATTAAGCCTTGTACTCTAACTTTACTCTGCAAAATTGTAATTCATTTTGTATATCGAGAAAAGAAAATTTTCAACCTAGCTTTAAAACCTCCAGCAACATCAGATGAGTGCACCATGAGATTCAGAACTTGAAATAGTGGACCTAATCTGATCAGCAGTATAATCTAAAGCCAGAAAGCCAGCAATTTTAACTGATTTTTCTGAACATCAATAATTTGAGACGATACTTACCTGCATCCACCTACACCTCAAAGCAACATCACGTACAGTTTTGTCTCGCAACATCGCTGCAATCTTTATGTATTTCAAAATATTCGTTTCATCTTTGAACCTATATGTATACATTAAAGAAATCAAGAAAAAGTTGCATATGTACGAAAGAAATATATAGTGATTCTGTATTTAAGTTCAACAAAGTTAGGAGAGATAACAAAAGAAGTTCGAAGTTCGTAATGGATGCACAGGATAAGTTCAAAACATAGGAATGTACAAGCACAACAAGGAACCAAAAATACATAGCAAAATTAGACTACAAAAAGTTTGCGGGAAAAGTGAAGAAACAGCGTACTTCTCAAGTCCTTCATCCAACTTGTACTGTTCTTCAGCAGACCATTCCACTGCAAACCCAGCATCATGCTTTAACCCAGGAACTGAATCAAACAGCAGAGCTGAACCAGAAGAGCTTCCAGCTTGGGTGATACCCGGACTGCTGCTAACCATACAGGAATTCGCCGGCACAAACATCCCAGCCGCGAAGTATCCGCCCATAGGAATCATTTCGGAGGTGCTGTTTACTGCACCTGATTGGAAAGAGATAGCGTGCCGACTCATCATATGTAAATCGTCAGGATAAAACCCCATGTTCGATCTAGTCGCCATAATCTGAAGCGATTAAGCGAAATTCGCCGACAAGAACCAGCAATATTTCACATTGCGTGAAACTGGCGCGTCAAGCCATCACATTAACAGTACCCCTTAGATTCCAATCTCCTGAAGTTGACCACTTTAACTTATCCAAACAGCTAAGTTCCTGAACAAGAGTTCAAAATAGAAGAAAGAGCCCATTAGAAACTGAAACTAAGAAGAACCCAAAAATCCAAGAGGCCTACGAACCGATTCCCGGAAGTAGAATCCGAGGAGCTGAACAACTGGGAATATTGGAGCTTGAACCCCAGGAGTAGCAAAAACAGGCCAGGTCCAAAACCCCCTGAAAAGGAACATTTCAATATGGATACCAATCTGACTCCAAAGGTGGTTGAAAATGAAGCACTAAAGAAGATGGAAAAAGAGTTGAAGTTACCTTTCGTGGGCAACTTTCAGACGAAGCAGTGCCTTTTTCTGCCACTAGGACACAACTACTTGCTGCGACTTGTTTCTGCTGTCACAAGTGGCGTGGTGGGGTTACTCTATCCCTCTCTCGTTGTAAATTTCTCTTCCCTCCTTCCTCCGTCTGAGCTCGGAGGTGAGGGGAGAGCTCGCTTCAATGGCGAAGCCCAGGAGCAATGAAAGAACTGTTTTTTCTTGTGTTTGTTGCTTGGAAGAGAAAAATTGAGGAGAGAGAATAATAATTGATGTGTAGATCTTGGAATTCAGTAGCAGTGCGAATCCCTATATGCATTTGATGCCAATTATTGTGGAGTCTCCACCTTTCCTTTTCTTCCACACCTTTTTTCAGTTCAATCGTTTTTTTCGTTTATCGTTTTTTATTTTATTCTTTTTCCCTTTACCTTTTTCTGATAGTGGCTTGCTAAAAATAGAATTGAGTTCCAGCACAGTTAGTTCACATTCTACATTTCAATTTGCCATTGCACCTTGCTAGTAGTGTCTTGTCCAAATAGTTCCTGTACGGTACAATTGATAAGATTTTTCTCCGGTGGGAGAAAGCTTGCGTATTTATAAATACGATATTCCCACAAAGTTGAGCATGCTGCGTAATGGTTCGGTTTTGTGGGGGAATTGAACTAATTTGAAAGAGTATCGGTTTTAAAAAAAATTTCATCTAACCCAAGAACTAAAAATTGAATAAAATTAAAATCATAGTTCTAAGTTTTTTGGTTTATACAATGTACCTATAACAATATCAAAATTCAATAAAATTACATTCATAATTAATTTAAGAAATATTTAACATAATATATAATTAAATTAATATTTAAATACATGTACTTACACATTTAAAAGAGTTTAAAACATTGTTACCAAAATAGTTCAAGAGAATTACTTGTGGAATATCTTTTTTCTCAACCAGTTTACTTCATTCCTGTAATTTCAACATTAGCACGACATTCAACATGAAAAACTGAGTCTCTAAGACCATTTTTTCCAGTATCAAAACCTGAAATATGTTCATGTCATAAATTTTCAGTTTCCCATGACTCATAAATAAAAAAAATATGAGGATTGTATTGTAGAAAGTAGTTTGGAGTAGAGAAATCGAAAGCAAAATCAGGGGTGATTATTCAGTTTGTTCGGTTCAAACCGAACCGAATTATTTGGTTTTCGGTTTTGGATATTAAGAAACCGAAATAATTGAATTAGTCCATAAAACCGAACCGAAATATTTCGGTTCGGTTCGGTTTAAACCGAATTAACCGAAAAAATGGTAATTATATTCTATAAGAGATGAAATGAGATAAAGATATTGTTTTTCTTTTCAAATTCCATTCAATATAAAAGATTCATTCTTCATGGAAAGAAAGAAAATAAGAATTCAAGCTAATTTAGGTTACTTGGTAGCATTATTGTTCATGAAACAAATAAAAAAAAATCGGTTTAAAAAATTTCGGTTATCGAATTAACCGAATTCTAAAACCGAAACCGAAACCGAAACCGAAATTTTTGTTATTCGGTTTCAACCGAAACCGAACCGAATTACTGAATTAACCGAACCGAATTTTAATTTTTTTTCGGCTTTTTCGGTTTCAACCGAATACTGATCACCCCTAAGCAAAATAACCTACGAGTAGTTGGTCTAATAAGCGAAATGATTCAAGTGAATATAAAGAAATTTCATAAATGATCCCATAACTTCCATTTTATTCTAATTTGGGACATCAATTTAAGAGTTTAATATAAAAATACAATTCTTAAAAAAATACAGACATATACGGATATATTAGTAATATTATAATTTTTATTATATAATTATATATATACCTCAGATTTGTTTCATATGGAACTAAAATCAGCTCAAAAACCATCAGTTCTTCTATATATGGAACAAACCAGCAAATTATGGTCAATTTTTACGTAACTCAACCAAATCCAATGAACATGGTTCAGGTTGGGTTTCGGGTTTACCCAACCTATGCTCACTCCTAATTCTCACCGTGCCACACTTGTAGAAATATTTGAATTTGACATGAATATTAACAAAAAAAATTCACATGTTTTTTTTAATTTTTATCCATCACTTTTAATATATAAATCAAGAATGGTAAAAAAAAATTAATATCTAAATAGTAGTTTAAATTGTAATATGATAGAATTATTAAATATGAGTATGTGACAAAGATTTGAGATAACCTAAAATATAATATATTGCAAATAAATTGTGACAAATGAAGCGCAATATTATACAGTTCCATCGGAATTTGCTAGCAATTATGTGACTATTTACTATAAATGCTGACTCATCATTATATACTTTTTTTTCATAAAAATATGTTAGCTAGTTTTTAATATATATTTTTTATTAAAGGAGCTGCAAGTATTTTGCATTGCAGATCTCTGGGGAGCCATATATTCTTGCCTCTGATTGACCTGCGACAAAATCCGGTGCAACTTTGGGTGATCACTGCTAGGCATGCACCGGCATGGAGTTGAGTATCGTGGTATATCGATATATTGTAATATACCATGTGATATATTACTTATTGTGAATAAGTGGTATGTGGTACAAATATTTTTATATTTTATTATTTTTTTACATGAAATACTGTAGTATGTCACAATATTTTACATATCAATAACTTTTTTATGTATATTTTATCGAAAAAACCACAATATGCCACAAATACCACGAGATACATATCACGGTATTTTATTTTACACAAACATGTGTAAAATATTTTTTTTGTCATTTTATATCAAAATATCATACATAAATATATAAAATAGTAAAATATAATTAATACATATATTCTAATATAAACATTTACTATTATTTTTTTGTTACTTTTTCTTTTACTTTTGTTTTCTTTTTTTATATTAGAAAATGTATTGTTATTATTACAGAATTATTTTTTTCTCTTATATTAATAAATTAATTTTTTTGCTGAATTATATTTATTCTGCTCTATATATAACATTTTTTTATTATTTTTTGTATAAAAAAATATCTTCTATCATATATCTTTTATTTATATTTGACAATTTATGATGAGAAAAATTAAAATACAAATAAAAATGTGTAAAAAAATTATTTAATTCATTTCATCTTAAAATAAAATATTTTTTTTTGTGAAAATGATAACAATATATGGGACAATATACTATACACTATACTTTAAAAATATAGGATGTAATATACCTAACGGTAATGATATTTAACACTTCTTACAAACGTTATGTCCTGAAAACCCAAGCGGCTCAACTAGACTCCTCACTTTACCTGGAAATTATCCTCAACGTTTTGTCCTGTGACGTTTGAGCAGATTGCGCCGTTATGTCTTCTATATGTTTACTAAAGAAGCCACTTACTACTTCTAGGCTAGGACTGCTGCTCGACAAAGGTTGTGACTTGTGAGCCCTGCTACGACTTCTGAAACTGCTTTCTCCTGATTTTCAACCTGTTTTCCTTTTAGTTCAGCTATTAACAACAGCAAAAGAACTCTGTATACAAGCCAAGATCTCTCCGAATACAATCAATTTGGCTTTGGCAAAGAAAAGGATTATAACTAGAACCTGAAAGGCAGAAACCCTGAACGGAAGAAAGGAAGAGGGAAAGATTGTGGGGGTTGAACATACGACTGCTTCAATTCTAGAGTTTGAACTTTGAATCACTAAATTATAATGAACCACATGATGCGTATATGAGAGGAACTGTACATTCTTCTTGAGGACCAAATTAGTCCAGACGCCCAATCAAGAGAGAGGGACAGCAGGAAAGAGATGATTTAGATGTGACTATGGCCGACAAAAATCACTTGATGGGTGTGGCCACTCAAAAGGACAAAACATCTCAAATCTTTAATTGGATTGGGCGTGTTAGTATTAACAGATTCCTACTTACTATTCAAGTAACAGAGCTACATTATCCCGCAAGCTCTTCTTGTTCTTCTTCACCGACTGGACCACTTCTCTAGCATCATTCTGACTTTGCATCTCATATTCCTTTTCAAAAGCTGTGTCCTTCATGATAAGTTCCATTTCTTTCTACTCCACAGATTTCCTAAGCAGAGGGCCTAAAAGTAGTTCCAGCATATCCTGAGCAGGATCTCCAGTCATTGGGGTACTTACAGTGTTTTCTTCCCTTTTTACACCTTCGGTTGTATCATTAGTTGAGGTTTTATTAGCAGATACTCCTGCAGCACTATCGTGACGGAGAACAGAATTTACAAATCCACTGGCAGTCTTGAGATTTTCTCTTTCCAACTCACGTTGTCTACCTGGTTGTTCTTCTTGCTTCTCATCCTTTTTGCCTTCAAGATACTGCAAAGCAAATTATGCTATAAGTGAGAGAAAGCACGCCAGAATCATATATTAATTTGAAGTTGGCCCTCTCCATGGTCGGATACATACAATCTAACGTTCTTCAGAGGGATGTCAAATATGAATTTATAAATTTCACCAAACTAAACAAATGGCAGCAGGTTTTCTAATCAATGATGCTTATTGCTTAAAGCAAATACCTCTCTAGCAAAACTCAGTAGATCTTCCACAGTGAGCTCCTCGTCATTGATTGCAGCTAGAGATTCCCTATTTCCACTACCTCCTTCATGTGTCACACTCGTCTTTCCTGAGAGAGAAGATATCTGTACAATTGTCCCAAACCAGTTATCTTTTTCCCTTGTAGAAGCAGGTTCAGCATTGCATTCTGCATATTGTGGGCCGAACATTCTTTTGGATCTCTTTCTTTGACCCTTCAAATAGGCATCTGAATTTGTCCTAAGAGTTTGATCTTCTTGGCCCAGTGCATTTTTATCATGCTGCCTTTTGGCTTTGGACCAGCCATGCGCAGGTTCTCTTTCACCCTTCAAATAGTCATGTGAGCTTGTTCCTAGAGTTCGATCTTCTTGACTCAAACCATCTTTACCACGCTGCCTTTTGGCTACGGACTGGCCATGCGCAGGTTCCTTTTCACCCTTCAAATAGTTATGTGAGCTTGTTCCAAGAGTCTGATCGTCTTGAGGCAACGCATATTTATCATGCCGCCACTTGGTTTTGGACCGAACAGGGGCAAGGTCTCTTTCATCTTTCGAGCAGTCATGTGAAGTTCCACCAAGATTGTCATCTGCTTGGGGCACTGCTGATGCATCAGCGCCCTTCTTCCTGGTCTTAGACCGGCGAGGGCCAGCCACTTCCTCTGGAACATTGCTTTTCTCATCTCCATTGCCAGACTTCCTTGGCTGCTCGGCACCAGCTCCTAGGATCCATGAGGGCAGGCGGCGTCTAGCTCCCCATCCATCATTAGGAGCAACCTCTGTCATTTATTATTTTCCTTTATTACTCCCACACCATCCAACGATTTGAAGTCCTAAAAATAATAAAACAAACTAGTGGTAGGAACCACTTCTGAGATCAGAACATTAAACATATAGAGACATCTTCCATAGGAACAAACAAAGGACATACTATTACAAAACAGAAAGTTGGCAAATTGAGGGCACATCTACGAAGATTACAGTACTCAATCTCCCCAACTCTTCAATTCCGGTCGAGATTCATCACCTCCACGAGAACGATTTTCAGTTTAAAAAAAACAACGCACAAAAATTCAACTTTTAACGAGTTCGGAACTTGAGACATTTTCCCCCCATTTTGTTTTCCAAAAATAGGGCGGCGATTGAGAAAAAGCAAACTAGAAGAAGAAAATCAAAACTTTTTGGTCTTGCGCACCTTAGAGTGTCCGAAACGAGAAGATAATCAACGACTTTCAAGAGAGCCTCCAGAGGATGGTCGGAGAAATCCGGACTCACCAGCAGGGACGGCGACGGGGCCCTTCTTGAGTTTCCCTGTCTCAACGTTTTAGTGAAGTGTTGTAGCTTTCTTCTATTCACACCTCAAACATTGCTGTTTTATTCGATGTGATCCCCGCTTTTTTTTGTTTGGCATTTTGGCTGCCACTAACGTTATAGTCCTGTCCAAGATAATATTTAGTGGCAGAAATGTCGACTCATTACCATTAAAGCTAGCTTTTATTCTTAAAAAACTCTTTTAGAAATATATAACAATTAATTTTGAATCGTACATCAATTAAAATTTTATACTTTCCGAAGTTAAAAAGGTATTTTAGAACATTTCTCTTGTGAAAAGTAATATCTTTTTAAATTAAAATTTCTTTCTTTAGGTCCATTAAGGCAAAAATTCATTAAAAAAATAATTAATTTCTAAAATATTTTCCTCAATTTATAATTAGATAAATATATTATTAAATTTTAATTAATATTGATTTTAGATAAAGCAAAAAATCGAAATAATTCGTTATTTGAAAAATAAAAGGAATAGAGCCTGGAAGTTATTCTAGATATATTTATTTTGTTTTGAATAGGTGTCTTTTTTTTTTCCTTTCATTTTTTTTCCTTAGAAGAGTGCCTAAATTTTATTTGGAGTTTGAATCCTCCAAAGGTTTGAGTGCTCTAAGGCATATTACAAGAAGCAGATAAAGATGCCTTACTTAGTGCTTGGATTCAAAGAAAAAAGCAGGAAAAAAAAAAAGGTCAAGCATATTTGTTTTCGTTTCAACCATCTCTATTTAATAAACAACCTATAAGAACCATTAAAAATTTCAATTAGGCTGGAGGCAACTTGTACAGTGATTATTCACTCAACCTATATACCAAATGAATAAAGAAATTCAAAAAGTATTTTTAGGGAAATAATTCATAAAAAATAATTACTTTTTAAAAAATAAATTATTCAAGAGATTATTTATTAGGCTCTCAAGTGACACTGGTTTTAGGTAAAAAATCATAAAAATAAAATTAATAAATTATTTTTAGTGGAAAAGTGCAAACAAGCTGCAACACTTTTTTTTTTCAATAAAAAAAAGTGTCTTAATGACCTCTTACTCTAAGATATGCTAGTACATTACATCCTACTACATCCTACAAATTGGACAGTTATGTTTCTCGAAAGAGATGCAACTGGACCTTAAATTGTAGGTTATTAAAAGCAAAGCATCTTCCTGCCAGTTGTTTTTTGGACAACCATTGATGTTAGACAAGAGAATCTTAAAGAATCAGCCGTCAGAAGCTTTGGTGCAGACAAGAAACACAGGAAGTGTTCCCTTGCAACCAGTTTGCTCACTGAAATTCTGAGGCACCTGACAGTAAACCTCTGTCCATTGAATATTGAACAGCGTCTTTGAATAATCGGTCCCTTGCCTTGCAAGCCTGCGGTAGAGAGAGACTTGTCTCTTAGCCAGAAAGAACGTGAAACACCTTTTAGATGTCTGCTTCATAGTTACAACACTGAAATGCTGTTGATGCATATGTGAGAAGGCAGGAAAAAAAGATTTCCGAACCTGCTTTCCCCAATCTATGCGACTTGTTATCGCCAAAAGCAGAAGCGTCTGCACAAATGAGCCCGCTTGCATCCCAATCCAAAGGCCCTTGCCTCTCAGCTGTAACCAAAATCCCAACATGGCAGCCGTTGGAACTCCAACAAGATAGTAAGCTGCAAGGTTGATATAAGCCCCCAAGTCCTGCCATCCACATCCCCTTGCAATTCCTGCTTCAGGAGGTAATTCAGAATATAATTCACAAAACCTTGCACCCCTTTTGTCCCGAAAAGAACGAAACACTTGGAAATTTTTTTATGTTGAAATAGATGACAATCACGACAGTATGATCTTAGCTACTTGAAGTGAATCAAACAAGACAGAAACGAACCTGAAAGAACAACCTGTAGGCTGTCTAATATGACAGATACAGAAAGCAATGGAGCCATGGCTGCAACGCAGTCAATGACTTCCTTCTCATTGCTGAAAATGTGGCCAAATACATGCCTGCTGGCAAAGAGGGCCGCGCTTACCGCAATGGCTTGTGAAGCTACCATAAACATGACAGTCCAGACAGCTGTTCTAGCAGCTTGTGCGTTGCCAGCTCCAAGTTCATTAGAAACTCTGGTGCTGTTCTCGGGGAACAAGAAAAGAACATAACGTTAAGACCTTTGAGCTTGTTTTCAGATTCAATCTCAGATGAATGTATCAAGTAGTCTATGGATATGTTGGATATCTAAGCAGACCTTGTAGCAGCACCTAGCCCTTCTGGTATTGGGTAGAGGGTTGAAGTGATTGATAAACTGGTAGCACAAGAAACACCATATTTGTTCATCTGGTGTCAAGCTAGTTTCAATCAATACCTAAAGGCCCATTCTATGGAACGAAAGAACTTACCAGACAGATAGAACTGAAGTTTCAAGCTTTGGATTTGGCAAAATCCCAGGCAACATGGTGAGCAACTCAAATGACCACCACTCGAGGCTGCAAGAATTTAGATGATAAACAAGGAGGTAAGAGTTGTATTTTGAAATCAACAGAAAATTCAGCCACTGATCAGACATGACAATTTTGGGGTTGGGGGGAGGGGGATAATTACCAAATCATGAAGGCAGAAGGAATGGCAAAACGAAAAAACTCTCTTGTTCCTCTGAAGATATCCGTGGTAATTGGCGTGCGGCTTTGTTCACATGCACTAGAGTATGTCATGTAAAATCCTAGCAAAATCACATTGAACCAGTACGAAATGCTGATTGCTAATGCTGCCCCACGGTTTTCTAGTCCAGACTTGAACACTAGAAACCAACAAAGGAATATATGGAAGCAAAGAGTGAAGCAAGAGGTTACAAGCATGGGAATGATAAGACTTTGTGCTTGGTAGAACCGAACAATCGGTTGAAGAGTTGCATATGCATAAAGTGCAGGAATCAGGCAGATTGCAAATTTGCCAGCTTCAAGTGAAATAAGAGGGTCTTGGCCTATTAGAACAAGTAGATTACCGATAAAAAGCCAAAGCAAAGATACAGGAAGACAAGCTAAGATGAGGCAGAAAATAGCTGTGTAAGTTTGTGTTCCTAGTCTTCCATATTGCTCAGCTCCGTACGCTTGTCCAGATAATGTTTCAAGTGCACTTGACATTCCAAACTGAGCAACATTACATGAAAATTATTCGTCAGCGATGACGGGATAAATGATCTTTATGAACACTGAGGGCTCTTTCTCAAACTGAAACTACTACTACTACTACTACTAAAATTTCCAAGTGATTGGCTAATATTGTTTAAAGTGGCAAGCCATAGACAGAAACCAACAACAAGCTGCTACCCTGAAACTGACATTTTCTACTTGCTTCTGTTTCTGGGAGTTGCAGAGAATCAGAAGAAACGCATGATAAAAGAAATCAAGATTATCAAAAAGTGGTTGTCAAAAACGCATAATGACAGTTATAAATCTATGGTCAGAAAGCTTTACAAGAAGGCTGAAGCCGGTGACGGCACAGAAAGAGATGGCAATGGCGGTGCTGGAGAGATAAAGCTCGCCAAGGTGACCCACCATCATGGCTGACATAACTTGCAAGAAATACTGGGAAAAATTAACAGCCACCATTGGTCCTGCTATGTAGCCAACTCTCTTGGCTTCTTGAATGACCCCATTCAATGGGACGGGAAAACCTACTCTCTTCTCTTCTTCTCCAGCCAGCAGACACGTCTCCATGTTTTCTTTGCCCATCATCGATACTGAGTTTAGCTGCTGCTCAGTTCTCGTACTATCCTCTGCGGAAGAAGCATATAGTACATTTATGTTTGAATCTCCGGTTTAGCCTCTTTTGTGTTGTTTTTGCTTATCCTTTAATTGCTACTACTCTCTGGCTACAGGTGATTAGCGACAATAGAGTTCTTGCCCGTTCCCAACAACGCCAGCGGTTAGCGTTAACTTTTTATAAAACAATAAAACTGGTGCACCTAGTCTACATGTAAGTAGGGACACGTAACCTAATTATATTATTTTTTA
>KK900094.1:71736-85405 GCA_000696445.1 Aquilaria agallochum
ATATATATATATATATATATATATATATATATATAAACGAGGTTGAGAAAATCAAATAACAAAGGCACGTAGGGCCGATTACAATTGATATCTACTTGTCACTTTTGTTTAAAAAAGTACATATACTTTTATGTAAAATAAAATAAAATAATAATTGTACGTTAAAAGAATGAAATAAGAACTAGAAAAGTCTTACACTCAATTCGTTTTAACTTAAGTCAACTTAATTTAAAATGGTTTTAAACTTTTTTCACCTAAAACCAATTTCATTTGAAAGCTAATATTATATAGGTATAATAATCCATTTGAAACAAAATTTTTATTATGTTATTAATTTTTTATGAAATTTTTTTTATTTTTAAAAAAGAAAAATTTATAAAAAATTAATAATATTATAAAAATTTTACAATCAATAGATTATTTCACTTAAATAATATTAACTTTCAAATAAAATTAGTTTCAAGTAAAAAAGATGTAAACATAAAAATAAATTATTTTGAATTAAGTTGGTTTAAGTTAAAACGAATTAAGTGTTAATTTACGTACATTATCAAATGGTCCAGATTTTAAGAGATGAAAGGAGTATATATAAAGCAAAATTCATCTAAGGGTGATTGTATCTTTTTCTTAATGAGAGTGATTGTAGAGCTAGTATATGACACGCTTTCCTTTTTTAGTAAGTTAACTGCAAACCTTTATACATGATTCACCGAATATATCTCTAACCCTCTAATGCAATATAGCGGTGACACATAGCAGTTAAAGCTATAATTTGTTACTTACATTTAAATTTTAACTTTAGATAGATAAATACAAGATTAAATCTAGATTAATTCTGATTTTGCTAAATCTTGAATTTTGAATTAATGTCATATTGATAATATTAAAATTTTAAAATAAATAAATTAAGTAATTAATGTTATATTTATATATTTCCTATGACTTAATAACTTATTCCTTCAAATTTTAATTACTTAATTTCTTTATTTTAAATTTAAACTTCTCTATCTTCTTATAGTTATTAGACAAATAGGTTAAGTGTTTTGGTTCTTCAAGTCTGTTAAATAATTTATTTCAAATATTGAAATACACCAACTTATTTTACAATTTAAAATTTATAATTTCAAGCATTATACAACTATCATGATTGATTATGTTTTATTATATTTTATACCATTTAAGAAAAGACTCAAATGTATTTTGGTTTATAATTTTAGTCATTCGACATTTTTAATTATTTTGATCCATAATTTAAAGTTCATTAAATTCTTTATTGTAAACATTATAATTCTGAATATTTTACAATTATAGTAAGTTTTAGACCATTTAATAGTAAAAAATGACTTTCCATATTCTTTAATTATTCTTAACCATTTTTTGTATTTTTACAGGTAACGGAAAAAATTAGATTCTTTTGCACACATGCTTCTGATGATAACAAAAAAAATATAAACTTCTTGAATCCTATATTATTTTTTTGGTAAATATGATTATTCTTATATTTTACAAAACTCAATATTTCAACATTACATTTAATTATTTTTGGCGTTGTTACAATGAACTGATGTAAGACAAATGAAAAGCAACCCAAATAAAAGATGAAGACATATCTACATGAATTATTGTAACTTTTATCACTAATATTTCATGCGAATAAACATATGTGTTGAAACTATATTATATGATTGAGAATGTTTTGGTGCTTTTATTATTATGTTTTGTTTTAATGATGACATTTATGTCAATAATATTTGGATACCATTTAAATATATAAACAATTTTAAAGCTTAAAAAGAAAATAAAGTCTGATACAACGCTGAGTATGTATGTCTGTATATATATATGGCTAAAATTCATTTTACTCATTTGAATTATAATTACTTAGTTTTTTTAGTCCCTGAATTATGGCACAGTGCAACTCAGTCCTTTAACTATAAAAGATGAGCACTTTGCCCCTTTAACCCTTTTACTCGGTTAGCACCATTAAATTTCTAATGGTTTAGTGATCTAATTGTAACCATTTAAAGTCTTAGCCACTAAATCACAGAAATGATGTAACTTGAAACACTTAATGATAATTAAGCAAAAACTAATTCGAAGTTTCAAAAATCAAAATTATAAATTAAAAGATAATCAAGATATAAAGAAGCCTGGAAAAAAATTCAAGAAAAATAAATAAATAATGATACATATTTTTAGGCTTAGGGTTAATTGCAAAAAAATATAATCAATTTTAATCACAAATAAAATTTTCATTGAAAATAATAAATAATGATACTTTTTTCAAGTAATATAATTAATTATAAAAAATATAATTAATTTAATTAAGTCAAAAAACAAAAATCAAATAACAGAGCAGCTGGCATGCTTCAACTTCACAACCGGCAGAAGAATAATATGAATCATCTGCAATTGTCAAATTCATGGCAAGAGTAGGACAGAGGGATTTCGACCTTTCTCCCACCTCTCTCTTTTATCTCTGATTCTCCGATTCTCCGATTCTCTAGTTCACAAAACAGTGATGAGTTCTCTAATTCTCCAATTATCTTGGTGTGAATTGTGCAGATGAAATCTCCCTCAAAGCCACCGTTATTGGCTTGAATTGATATGGCTTCTTTTCTCCTCCAATCACCGATGTTGACTTTCTGGCAACCTTTGTCACCATCATTCTTTAGGGTGTCTTTTGCCAATAGATTTTCTTACAATTTGCTCGATATTAGCCATGGCAGATGCTAAGGTTAGTTGATCTGGTCATAATAGGGGCTACTGATTAAAGTTGGCAATAGGCTAGGTCAATTAGAGGAAGTATTGAACAGTGGTTGTCGATGATGAAGGAAATTGTCAATGTGTAAGGAGGGTGTATTGGCAGTGCAGAAGAGGACTAGGGGACCTCATGATGGGCGGTGGCGATAGTGAGGTTGCAATGGTAAGTAGGAATTAGGGACGAGACTTAGATTGCTAAATGTGAAAATATAAGGTATAAAAGAGAGAAATCTAAAAACTGAGTGACTAGAAATAGAATATTTTTTTTTTTATGGGTTAACCAATTAACAAATTGGACATTCAAAGGGCCAAGTGCTTAATGGTTTATAGTCAATGGATTGAGTTGCACCGCACCAAAATTTAGGGTCTTTCGTGAATGAGTTGACAGAGTTTGAGGGAGTAAAATGCAAAATATATCTAAGAATGATTTTAACTTTTATTTACTGAAAGAAATTGTGAAGTTGACACGCGGTTCACTTTCCCTTTTTAGTAAATTAATTGAAAATTTTTGTACATGGTATACCGCACATACCCTTAACCTTCTAATGTAATATAATGATGACATATAGTGATCAAAGTCGCACTTTTTGAATTACAAATAAATTTTGAATTAAATATTATGATATTATCTTCTCTTTTGAAATGATTATATAAATATTATTTGATACAAAAATTTGAATATAAAATTATCCAATATAAATTTTATTGGCATGAGGAAAATAATGCAACCAGATTTATAGTTGTTTTATTTGAACGATATCTACAAGATAAAAAAAGTAATATTTTTAAAATTTAAAATTACCATTAGTTTTTGGGTAAATTGATGGAAAATATCCTAACATGATATGATTTAAAATCCATGATATTTTCTTATGTCATTGAAATTTTCAATAAATCTATGATATTTAATTCAGCATTTCAAGTTACTGTAACAAAAGTTTTCTTTTGTATCATAACTAATTAGAGTCAAGTTTTACGTTGTAACTAGTAGGGATTAAAAAAATTAAGTTATATTCTGTATATAAAGAATATTTACTTTTAAAATATTTTCATAATAATAGTTTTACCACCAACGTTACTTTTTTCTGTTAAATTATGGGAAAAATAATAATTTTTGTCCTTCATTTTTTATGTTTCTTTTACTTGCACCTTTTATGTTGGTCAGATCTTCAATATCAAACTAGTCAAAACCACTAGGCCAAACCAAAGATTTTTCTTTCTTTCTTTCTTTCTCTGCAAATACTCACCATGGTAGCTTCTGCTTTAACAACCTCGAACACTTCCTGCCTCTAAAATCCTAACAAAAATCAGATCTTTCTCAAATCTAAGCCTACCCATTTAATTGTCACCCATTCTTGTAACCCCTTGAAGTGATCCTTGATATCATGCTTTGCTACAAGCATCCAGACTTAGCCCATATCCCGGATTGTGTGTTCAAATTCACCGTTGGACTGACAACACTATTGAAGAATGTCATTCTTAGAGCCCAATTAGAGCTTCCCAATTGGTAGGGATTCAACATGAGCGTAATAGAAATAAGCCACCATGGGAAGGACTTTCTCTCCATCATCCATAAGGCAAAGGCTGATTTGCGAACACTCCTCAACATATTGGAGGACTACACCATTATGTTCCTCCAAGGCTACACGACCAACTAATTCGCCGCCATCCCACTCAACCTTTGTCGACCAGATGATGTTGTGGATAATGTCGTTACTGGGTTGTGGGGTGATAAGGTTTTCAAGGAGTTGCATAAGTATTGCAAGTCGATAGTGATTTGGTAGTGTTTAGGAATATACCTTGTGAGGGAACGACGATGGGGCGATGGCTGGATTTGAGGTTGCCGGCGAAGGTCATCTTTCATTTCTTGAAAAAAATGGTACAATTATTAGATGGACAAAGTTAAGATGCTAGTGGAAGAAATGTGAAACAGCCATTTAACAGGGGAGTGGCAAATATGTCATTTTTTATATTATCGGTGGTAAATTTAGTCTTGAAAGTAAAGTTCAATATAAGATTTGGTACTTTTGAAAGTTTGATGATAAATTTGATCTTTTCAATACTTTTGAGTAGTAAATTTAATACTTAATCCCTGCAAAAAATTATAGGATTTGACCTTCCACAAATTATTGAAAAATGATTCATCAAATTTTTGGTTTAATTAATTAATTCCTTCTACATAACCATAACCTCTATGGTTCTAGTCTTAGGCACCTTTTTCCTTCGCATATAATTGTAAACAGCAAAAGCATTAAATTTGCCACTAATGTTTAGGTCAATGCTCGAATATGCCACTATAATTTTTTTTCCTAATCTCCTATTAATGTTTTAAAATTGACTCAAATATACCACTACAGTTTCAACCTGGGGTGAATATGTTGCTGCCGTTAAAAATAATAAGTTTTAACATTTTAGGGTGATAATGTAAGTTTTAACAAACTTCAAATATCTTATGTTATTACTTTCTCTTTCTCTCTCAAAGGCCGTAAACTACCGCTGCCTTTTAAAGCTTCTCTGGCCATTATCCGTGCCAGCCGATGATAAAAAAATTTCTAACTTTTTTCTCCTCCCATCTCCACCGGTGATGGTGAGATTCAAGAGGAAAAACTATATTTCCTCTGCACGAAATCCGCTGTCTTTGATACTTCCCTCTGTCATCTTCGATACTTTTTCTCCTCCCTTCATTTTCGTTGCTTTGCCAGAGGTGAAAACCAACCTTCCTGAATCTCCAGCACAAAATATGAAGCTAATGCCCCTAAAAATTTCAATTGTTACATTAGAGACTAAATCGAGAGAAATGCTCATGATTTCATCAGTTTTGATCCCAAAATTAATCCAGTGGAATGGTTGGCTAGATGCTTTACCTGTAGCCCTCTGTTGGTGATTTTTCCTTTGTCTGATGGGATATTGCCAAAGGTGAGGCTGAACCGAACGTGATGCTGCTGGAGATGGAGCCGAAGAAATTTCTAACATTAGAGGTGAGTTTAATTACCTATGACTCTTATAGTTTTTTGAAAGTAACATTATCATCTTGAAATTTCAAAACTTCTTACTATTTGTGTTTTCTATTATTTTTTACCGACAGTGGCATATTTGAGCCTATTTTAAAATATTAGTGGGAGATTAGGTAAAAAAAAACTATAGTGGCAGATTCGAGCCCTGACCTAAACATTAGTGGCAATTTTAATACTTTTTCCAATTGTAAACCCAGGTGCTATCCATGCAATTACGAGTTCAGCCACGGGATACGCCACGTGGACGTCTTAAAATTCACATGGCAGCGTATTTTAGCGAGAGCCACCTCATCAGCGCCCCTCCTACTTCTAGCGCCGGTTCTCACTAGTCTTCCCCGCCACCGGACCGACCTTCATATAATTCACCCAACCTTCAAATTCAACATGTCCGTTCTTCTTTCTCCCCCCCATGCGCAGCTTAGTCCTTCCTTCCCTCCGNGGACGCCGTCCCCCATCTCGTCGATGGAGCCCGCAGCAGAATCGCTCTTTAACGTCACCATCGACATCTCCGACTCGCCGGACCTCGCCGCCTCCCATACGCGGGCGGGGCAGTATCTCCAGCTGCGCGTCGCCGATATAGCAAAGCCGACGTTTCTTGCCATTGCGTCTCCGCCGTCGCTGGCCGCCTCCACCGGCGCCTTTGAATTTTTGGTTAAGAGCGTGCCTGGGTCTATTGCGGAGGTTCTGTGCGGATTGAAGAAACGGGACACAGTGGAGCTGAGTCAGGTGATGGGCAACGGATTCAACATTGATAGAATCGATCCGCCCGAGGATTTCCCAACGGTTTTTATTTTTGCTACTGGATCCGGAATTAGGTGCGTTCTCTTTGTTTTGCTTGCTTGTAGTTTTAGCGGTAAAGATTTTTATGATTCTGATAGCATATAGCAGTTGAAAGCACAGATGTTTCTGGTGTTATGAGACGCTACAATGAAACTAGTCATAGCTCCCTTAGGTGCCAGGACTTAGCTGGTAGCATTCAATAATAATGCTCTAATTGCTAATTTTTATCTACAAAAGTCGTGGAAGGGGTACTGAAATTTGTGGAGCTGAAGCTTTTGTATTTCATTATGGGTCTCTAGTTGAAATCCTTCCTCTAAATAGGTCACTGTAATGTATATTGCTAATAGAAGGGGAGATATGAATTTTAACATTCAGAGGTAGCGAACCATTTATTGCCAATTGAAAAAAGCCATGTGTTTGACGCTTTTAAGATTGTCGAAGCAATGCTTTAATGGTGTTTCGTGTGAAAACAGTTTCCTGTCTTATTTTTACCCTGTGGAAGGTCATTTTATGGCCTGAGTTCTTTGCTCGAGACAAGAGCAGCGCATCGCCATCCATCTTCTTTGGCACTTGGCGCTGTCTTAGGAAGTTTCAGGTTCTTGATTGATTCCATAAGATTGGTGTCTAGAGAAAAGATAGATGGATCACTGTTACTGGCAATAGATACAGTACAAAATAATCAATTTAATCTTAAACAGTTTGTGGTATTTATTGAGTTTGTCATTTCTGTGTCTTCTCCTCTTATTAGCACTTTATCAAATATCCTTGACTGGAGATCAAGGTCTCAGGGCTTCCCGAAATTCTTGATTCTTAATTGTTGTATGTTCGTAATTGGATGCCTCCCCGTCTTTGCTTAGCCTGTAGGTTATGTGTTTTGTTCAGGCATGTCTCTGCAGGTTACAGCTTATCTATGTTTCTCTTTGCAGTCCAATCCGATCCCTGATCGAGTCTGGGTCCCTGTCTTTGCTTAGCCTGTAGATTATGTATTTTGTTCAGTCATGTCTCTGCAGGTTACAGCTTATCTATGTTTCTCTTTGCAGTCCAATCCGATCCCTGATTGAGTCTGGGTTTTCTGCAAGTAAGAGATCTGATGTTAGGCTTTATTATGGAGCTAGAAACCTTAACCGTATGGCCTATCAGGTTTGATTGCTCACAACTGTCTTGTAAAGTGTAGATTTTTTCTTTTTAATCTAGCATAATTCGATTCTTCTGCATCGCTGGAATTGATTTGATGTTCATATTCTGTGATCTTATAGGATAGGTTCAAAGATTGGGAAGCCTCTGGTGTAAATGTTGTTCCAGTTTTATCAGTGCCAGATGAAGGATGGAGTGGTGAAAGTGGCTATGTGCAGGTAGAATGATACATTATAGGGTATGTAGGATTGGTAGACCAAAAATAAGTAATTGATGTTTTAAATGACTTCCACAGGCTGCTTTCACCAGGGGAAAAAAGATTTCTAATGCTGCGGGCACTGGTGCCGTGCTCTGTGGACAGAAACAAATGACTGAGGTTTGCTACTTTTTCTATTTTATGATGTTTGTTTTCCCCCATTAATGCTTTGTTGGAGATGATGAAACCATATCTTTTGGCATGCCATGGCTAGCATTATTTCAGTCATAAACCACGTATTAGGGATTATTGCAATCAGAGGTCCTTAAAAGGCTGTTTTCCTGATACTTGACGACCTACAAATCGTACTCTCATGGTCAACTTGATTTCAATTTGTTTATGATGATAATGCAAATACTTGCTAAATGCTGTCAAGGGAGCATTGAATATTTTTAAGAGAAATTTTATCCATTCCACATAGGCTCTAGGTGCTGCTCTGTTAGTTATGTGTCCATAATTGCTGTATTCTTCAACTCCTATTAAATGGAAGCTTGTTCCAACTGTTCTTTCAAGTCCATTATCTTGTTCTCCATGCTCCCTGGGCTTCCCTTTATCAGGCAACTAGTGTCTAGATTTAGGTTGTGGACTGCTCTATATCTATAACAAGAACAAGTCTCTTGGAGAGTCTTTTTTGATGAAACAGAAAACTTGGTCGGATGAGTTTTGCTGATAACATAAGTAATTCATTGAGTGCCAGTTGAGATGAGAGAGCAAATTCAAACCCACAGCATAGCCCATTCTCTAGGCTGTCTCCCATGCAAAAACCTATATGCATTGAGGGATTGGATGCTGAAGTCTTGCTTACTGTCAGAAAGCTGAGTTGCTTCATCTTTGAAAATATATATGGTCGCTGAAAAGATGCATTTGATTCATTGAAGAAGGATTGAAGTTGAAGTGACTCAGTTTAGGGTTTTGCAAAGATTTGGATATGTCTTCCATCATCCAATCAGAAAAGGCTTGAATTGTTCAGTTGCACTAGAACTAACCCTTGGAGTAGTCACAGTAGTTGGTTGCCCATGCATCATTCTGAATGGTGAAGACGTTTAGTTGGGCAACACAGGGGTCTGATTTGAAACTGATGAGGGCGCTACTAATGGATTATAACTATGTATCTTGTCCAGATGGCCCTAAACTTCAAAATAATCTTAGGTAAGCAATCTGCATTTGGACATGCTGGCTGTAAGATGCCATGATCTGCATTGTTGTGCAGCTTGCTGACTACATAAAACACCTGCCTGAGTTACTACATTAATTTGGTTTGCTTCAAATCTCCCTGCTTTATTTCCACGGCTTCCATGTTACATCAGCTTCATTTTTATGAAATTTAAATTAGACAAGTAGCGATAAATATGATGCGAGCACATTAACTTGTGAGCTGTGTGATATCGTGTTCACTTGAATGAGAGGGTCTGCATTATAAGGCTTATAAGCTGTTTGTAAAAATGATTAGGAGACGCTAATAACAACTTCTCGTTGTGGTGTTTGTGTTAACAGGAGGTGACCTCAATTCTTGTGGCAGATGGAGTATCGGCCGCCAAGATCCTCAAGAACTTTTGACAGCATTAGTAGGTGTTTATGTTGTTGTACCTGTAGGTTGTAGCCAGTATATTATTCTTTCCTCCACGCTTAGTTGCCAATTTTGTTCAATTTTGGCTATTCTTGCTGTGCTGTATTCATCAACAACTCGCTTAATTCCTTAAAGTGTATAAGCTGAACGTGGTAGATTTTATTCGGGGGCCGGGACTTGATTCATCTAACGGGCGCATCTTTAGGGATGCTTCTGCTGGAAATCTCTAGGGCTCAACGAGCTAAGCGTTAGCTAATGTTGGTGTACGAGCAAAATAATGTTTCTTTATTCCCACCCCTGAAAATTCGACTGGGGACCAAAAATGAAGATGCCAACTCAACAAACCAGAGCGAACCAGGCGACAGTAAGAACCAGACCATTTCACACCCAATTGGCACCATCGCCAGCGCAGCAGAAATAAAAAGCGTTTACGGAAATCTTAATCGACTTATAATATTAAAGGCAAGTGTTCTCATGATTTTCATCAGAAATCAAAGGCATCAATCCAGCACCTCGAATTGAAAAAGAAATCAACTCATCAATCAAATAGAGTTCATTCATTTTTATCAACCTGCCCTACGTTACCATTACTTGCCAGCTGGTACTTCCCCGCATGCTCTCCATTCTCTTTAGCAGTCGCATTAATTAAATGATTGTTCAGTTCCAGCCGAAGGTTTTGATTCTTCTCCTCATCGTGAGGGTGGCAATGTTTGTGTTGGTGATGACGAGTGCGGTGGCCGCTTTTCTTTTGCCTTGACCTTTTGCCAGCATCGTCAGAGTCATCATCTGATGACCTCCCCAAGGGACTGCCACAGTCCTTCGTGTGGCTATCAGAATCTGAGGAGCTAAAATCCTTGCTCCATGATCTCCGATGTCGTTTATGTCGCCTTGTGTGGTTTCTCCTATGTTCACCTTCTTCGTCACTAGAATCAGAAGAAACCGCATGGTGAGAATGTTTATGATGCCTTGAATGACTTCTTTTGTGCTCACGCTCATCGCTTGAGGAATCTGAATCACATGATGCTGACCCATGATGATGCCTACGACGCTTCACTCGACTTCTCTCAATTCTATTGTCATCATCCTCGCTATAAGAATCAGAATATGACCTTGACTCATGATGCTTATGTCTTCTATGTTTTCGCCCTCTCTTTTTCTCTTCTTCTGATCCATTGCCATACTCACTACTGCCATCACTGCATGAACGTAAAGATTGTTTCTTCAGCTTGCGCTTGGATTTCTTCTCCTTTCTCCTCTCATTGTCATCAGAGTCTGAGTTTGCATGCTTCCTATGCTTCTTGTGGGCTCTTTTCCCTATCTTTCTCCCTCCATCACTGCTGTCATCATCACTTCCTGAGTCTGATACTGATCTTCTCTTATGCTTTGAGGTCCTTGATTTCTTAGATTTGGCATCTGCCTCTGCCTTGGCCTTTGCAGCAGCTTCTAGTTTTTGCTCCCATTTTAATCGGGCTTCATTCTTCTCCAAAGCTCTCTTCTTTTTCTCTTCAACAATTTGAAGGAATTTCTTGGAGTCCATTTAGATACGAAAACCAGTTCAATATCTGCATGTTGGTATGATGATGACCAAGAGTACATCTCACAAAAGAGAAAAAGCAATGTTAGTTCTTTGGTCATTTAAAAAGCTTCATCAAAATAAGACAACTTGGTAGTGCTACTGCTAGGTGTCGCCAAGGTATGAATTATAACCCCAATATCCAATCAGCAATCAATAATGCCACGTAAATGAACCCTCCAAACAGTCATCAGCCCCTAACGTGAGTATGCGACATAGACATTTGAGAGAGGCTTCCCAATTCACAAGTATAACAAATGGGCACACATGTGTGAGGGTGTTGATCTACATTCATTATCCAAGTTCTCTACCAACTTACGAAGACAAAAGAATGATAACGCACTGTTTCATGGTCATAATTTCAGGGCGGCAAACAAAATCTATACAGCTTGTAGATTATACTAAGAATAGCGAACAATTTAATAATAAAAATAAGAATATCATATGTCAGTTTGCTACAACATCCACAAAGCTTCATTTTTGTTCAACCATAGAGGGAGGACAAAAAAGTTGAGTCCACCTCCCTACCTTATGTGCAAGGATGAAAAGAGCACAGAATCCGCAACCCAGATAAACTCTACCCTCAAACCACTAAAACAATCTGCAAACGGAGAACGAAACTTCTTAGTCAGACATCACGAACAAAAAAGAGATCAAAATCCATCAATTGAAATGAGATTAGCGGGCCAAATAAGTCAAATCCAGTTTGTGATTTCTTGTGGTACGGCCGAAAAACAAACATGATAAATTATCAACCCATGTCAACTTCAGCTTTAATTTGAACAACATTTATCTATTAAAGGTTAAAACTTAAACCTTCCCAAGGAAAAGGTTAAAGATTAAACCAAATTGCGCGTGAAGATTAAACCCTAACAAGTCACGCTGTATCGAGGCCACAGACAAACCCTAGAAAACTAGGAAATAAACCATTTTCTTTTAACGAAATCGCTGATAGAATAACGTAAATCGAGATCGATCTATCAAACCTATCGAATGAAACTTGATTGCAGCTAAAACGAAAGGACCGAATACAGCAATCAAAGTAGACACCAGAACAAACTAAGAACATGCTGTGGGAGGACATAGAGAGAGGAAGGGGCAAAACCTGAATCACCAGAGATTGGAGAACGAACCAAGCAAGGCCTAGGTTTGCGATAGCGAGAGCGAGCGAGCGAGCGAGAGAGAAACGAAGATTGTGACCAGCAAGACCTACCTAGAAAACTCCACGGTTTTATAGCGAGAGCTTGAGGTTGATATGGTTTGGTTATCTCCATTGGGCCCGGGACCCGAAGAACCTAGTGGTTGGGCCCGTTCAGGCCCGGCTCCCATCATTTTCTTTTCCCCCAAATGAAAGTGCTTTTTATTAACAGTGGAGCATACGATATCTACTAATAAGATACAAATGCTAAATTTCACAGAGAAAAATAGGCTCAATTTATGTTGTTTGCAGTGTGTCTGTGATACCATATTACATAGAAAAACTGTAGAAAATACACGAGTATACACAGTATTTGAATCTATAAACTGACAAAAAAAAACTTTCAAAACTAAAGAACACAAATCTAACATAATGTTCGGACTAACAAACGCTAACTCCAGATCCACTATAATAAAGTAGATCGGGCGATCCTATTGAGTGGAACTCCTTATTATCGCCTCTTCAATTTGCAACTCCTCTGTCTTATCTAAAAAGGAGAAAAAAAGTTGTATATGATAAAAGTAAAGAGAAAAATCTACTAATGAAGTCAATTATTTAAAAAAAATAACATAAAAACTAAAGAATGATGGCCAAATCTGGCTAAAAAACTAGTTGGCTCTGGCCAATTAAACCAATGTTGAAGGGACTTTTTTAGAAAGGGGGAGAAAAGTGGCTAGCGTCTAGGGTTAGTTTTACAAATGGTTTAGCTCCCGTTTGCTTTAATTCAGCAGAAATCTAAAATTTGCACTAATGAAATGTACTGCTAAAGTTTTTGCTAATCACAATTTTCTACTAGTATTTTAAAATTGGCTGAAATAAAATGCTAACAAAAAATAGAAAGGCAATATGTTTTGAAACATACGGTAATAATGTGCTTCCTTTTCTAAAAAATGATACAACATATTCTAATTTGAGCCATCTAAAACTCTTCAATATTCTCATTTTTTGGTAAATTACTTTACTATATTCCCCTTTAAACTATTATTTCTGTAATAACCCTAGAAATTGAGTAAAATAAAATCACCAAATTATCCTAATTAATTAATTAATTAAAATAATAAAATAATAATAATAATAAAATATAAAATTAAGAATCTTGATTCTTAGATGATTCCTTTAATGGTTATTAAGTCAAATTCCAAACCGGAAGCTCAAAGTCATTTTCTTTAGGCTAGGGGCATTTTTGTCATTTACAACCGAGCATCGGATGGAAAACTGGGAGCACCATTGGATTCTTCTCGAAAAAATGAGTCAAGAGAATTTTACCTCACTCAATTCTGAATTCGTTTGCTTAGGTTTTCAAAAATTTAGCCTACACACGTGTACAGTTTAAACCGGGATCGTGCTACCGTTACATGGAATAATTTCCCAACTAACCCTAATT
>KK900094.1:86611-115040 GCA_000696445.1 Aquilaria agallochum
AACCATATCTACATGACCTAACAAGCCGTAAATTTAGACGAGAGGTTCGGAACGGACGATTCGAACCCGAGAGGCATGTTAGGGTGGCGGCGGACCGTCCCTAGTCATGACCCGATATTGACACGGAGTATGGAGATATGATTTGTGCGCTGTCAGACCATAGCTGGCGAGGGACCATGCTTATGGCTGTTATCACGAGAGGCTCTACCTCGGCGTAGGTATCCCGAGAGGCTCTGGCTTGGTGGCATCCCTAGTGGCACTGCCTAAGAGTTATCCCGAGAGTGGGTGATGTACACACTCACCACCCTAGGTTCGTCCGACGGCAATTAAGTATTGGATTAAGTGATCGATCAAGAAGATATTATTTAATCGGTAAAAAGAATTATGCATATGCATGGTAGTTCAAGCATGCTAGTAGGATTTTGATTTTGTTGTTATGATGTTGTATGGAATTGTTCTTTAAGTAAATTGCTACAGCTTAAAGTTTATTATTCGTTGTTGTTTGTTACGGGAATATTAGGACCCACGTGATGGGCCTGATACTTCTCTCTTACTGAGCAAGTTGTGCTCATCCCTCCTCTTAACATGTTTTTCTAGGTGAGTACTATAAGGAGACGGAGTACACTGAACCATATAGCGAGGTTCAAGATGTGGAGCAGACTGAGTGAGAGTACGCTGTAGGCCTGTAGCCCCTCGAAAGTAGAACTGGCTGGGACTGGGTTTTAACTTTGTGTTATTTGATTTCTAAAGAAACATATGGTTTGTTTAAATTGGCACCTTATCCGCATATTAGTTTTCCTGGGATTGTCACTTAACTACTCTGATTTCGTTTAATACTCTTATTGTTTGGAAAATAATTTAAAATAAAATGTTTAACCTCACATTTATTAAATTATTTTAATTAAATGCTTTATAATTCTAAGAATTTAAGATATCTTTTAAAATTAAGGTTTATAAAATTGGGGGCGTTACAATTTCAATATTTTTTTTTCATCTTTCTTAATTTACATGTGAAAAATGAAGGGTAAAAATGAAAACAACACACAAAATTCTTCATCTTTCATAATCTTTATATCACCCCAAAATGTTTCATCCAAAATGGGACAAAGGGAATAACTTTTAATACCTTCATCTTATAAAAATTGTCCTTTTTATTGTTTACAATAACTAACTCATTCAATCTTTTATCCCTAGAGGTCTTTGGCACCATTCTTGTCATTCTTCTTCGACTAGCATCACCCCACACCCGTGATTGAAACCATCATGTAACAAATTTTGTTTTATCTCACATCCTCTAATTTTGGCTTTGTTGTCACCATGTTTAGGTTGTTGAATTTCACCATCATCTTTGTTGATTAAGCTTTGTCATGGTCTAGGTCACGAAATTTGAGTCCTTGGTATTTTTTAGTCTAGGTTGTGAAGGGAGCTTGCTTTGCTAGTTGAGAAACAAATTTAATAGAGCAATGACACAAATAAAGCAAGGATGACATTATGGATGGATTGGATGCATTTAAGGGATTAGCATAGAGGAATGATGATAACGAGAAGAAATCCAGTGAAAGATGGCTTAGGATTCGGATCAATATGGTAATTTTGGTATGGATGGAATTGAGTATTTGAATATTATTGGTTTTTTTCTTTCCCTTTTTAATTGATAACATATTGACTATCTTTGGGTACATATATAGGTATGATCACTTGTGGGTCGTGGGTATGAGTGAAAAATTTATTCTCACTGATAGATGCCCATAACTAGTGGTAAAAGTTTCCTATTTCGAGTCAGGTTTGGGCCAAAACCTAAAATAAATGGACTTACTCATAACCCAAATTTGTTAACCTGAACGACCCTGAAATGCAATAAGAACCCAAATCGACCCTAACCCAAAAAAATAGGGTTAAGGTCAGGTTCATCTAACACCCCACTGCAAGTTGTCATTTCCTCTACCGCTTCATCTCTGATCCCTTTTGTACTCATTTCCTCCACTATTTACTTGTCCTTTTGATTAACGATGATCTAAAACAGTGAAGCCATGGCAAACGGATAATGGCGACTTGCAAACAGCAAACTGAGGGATGACGATAACTTACAAACGGCGGGTGAATAGATGAGCCAGAGGTTGAATGACGATGTGACAGGTGAATGAGGCTGAGGTGAATGGTGAAAAAAGACAACGTGACAGGCATGGGTGGCAGGTGGGCGCAAAAAAAAGCACAAGGAGAAAAGTGGCGTGACGATAAGGTAGAGTGAGGGCGACAAATGATAGGCACACAATGTGGTAGAAGCAAGAGGCAAACAATACACGTAGTCACGTAGAAGGAGAGGGGAAGTTAAAGTTATGAGAGTGCTAAGGTTAGGGTTAGAAATAGTTAAGTATGTGGTGGGCTTGGCTTAGGCTAGCAAATAGTTAGGGAATAGAGAATAAAGTCTTTTTGGGTTGATTCGGGTTTGACCCGAACCAACATAATTTTCACCTTTAAAAATCAAGTCGAATTCAGACCAACTTGAATCTCACTTATTCCCTTCGTTTACTTAACCCTAACTCGAAAAATAGGGTCGAGTTTCGGGTTAAAGTTAAAAGTTTTCACCCCTACTAACAACTTTGGTAAAAAAATACACGGGTATGAGTGATAGGGAATGTCATAGTCATGCTCAACCTAACCAATTGTTATCCATAGCAACTTTTGTAGTAGAGGGCTTGCATGCTAAGGTACATGACATATAAGAGGTAAATTAAGAATTAACACTTTTTGTAGTATCTAACTTTCATTTTTTTTTCATTAAACCTTTAATCTTGAAAGTTAAAATCTATAAGCCAATGTTGCTTTATTTTTTTTTTGTTTCTTTTAAAATTAAGGGAGAATTTATTTTAACTTAAATCAATTGACTTATTATTATTATTATTACATTTTTTTTGTCTGAAACTAATTTTATTTGAAAACTAATATTATGTAGATGCAATAATTCATTTTAAAAGTAAGTTTTCATGATGTTATTAAAAAATAAAAATTCATAAAAATTTAGTAAGATTACAAAAATTATATTTTTAATGGATTATTGCAATCACATAATATTAGCTTTTAATTAAAATTATTTTTGGGCAAAAAAGATGTAAGAATAAAAACAAGATATTTTGATTTAAGTTAAAACTAACTGGGTATAAATAAAGGTAAATTTGATCTAGTCCAATAGACATTGTCCTATATGTTTACTGAAATTTGATAACTTTTTACGCCCAATGGTTAGCAACCTAAAGGGACCTAAGCCTAAACCATAGTCTATCCGCATGATTGAGTTTATAGAGTTTGAAGCTTTTATATTACTTATTATTGCTCCTCTTTCATTAAGATATGTCCAAGACTTCTTTCGTCTGATTCTTTGTAGATAGGGTGAAAGCTCGATTGGCATTATGTAAATGGAAATTATTAAATAATGCAAGAAGGCTTATGTTAATCCAATCATTACTACCATCCCTCCCCATTTACATAATATCTCTGTTTAAGGCACCGACTTTGACCTATGACCAACTTTTTAAGTCATTCATTTGATTTTGGTGTAATGGATCTGATAAGAAATCTGGCATACATTTTTGCAATAGATTTGTGTTTTCTTTTCCAAAAGGCTTCGAAGGACTTTGCATTTGGGATCTTCAGTTATTTAATTAACTTTCCTTGGTAGGACTTTTTGTCGTATTCTTGAAAGTGGCAATAACTCATTGGCTTATAAGATTCTAACAGCTAAATATTGTGCCAAAAAATTGATATAAATAGTGAAACATTCCAAAGCAGCTTTATAAAGAATTGATATGAATAGTGAACCTTTCCAAAACAGCTTCATATATTTGAAGAAGTTTGTTGTACGGGAAAGATCTTCTTACTCCAAATATGCGATGGTTTGTAGGAAATAAGACTAATATTGGAATATGGGAAGATTGTTGGCTTTCTAATTTTCTTCCAATCCGTGGAGAATAAAGTGTCTTGCGACTTAACATGGCCTGCATCATGTTAAAAACTTGTTATGATATTAAAGTAAGCAATGTAATGAAACATTAATTAGAAGGGTTTTTTATTTGGAAATGTCCAACAATATACTTAGCATTCTATTGGGACAGCATGGCACCACCTATGATAAGGTAATCTAGTGCCATATTTCTACAGGCCGATATAGCACTAAATTAAGATATGTGGTTGTGAAAAGTTAGCACATGTCATTTAGCCTCCAAATGCAATTTAGTTGCTGTGAGCAAAAATTTTTTGAAGGATTTTAGGCATTAGGTATTCCTCAATAGTTTAAAGTCTTTATTTGGAAATATGCTCAAGATGTTCTTCCTATAGCAGTCAATCTTGTCAAAAAATGAGGAACAACTAACCCTATTTTTGTTTAATGTAATCAGGAGGAAGAAACTTTATTGCTCTTATTCCTCCATAGTGATATCTTTTAATTCGTTTAATAACATATGCAAATGAGGCACTCTGTTTATGCCATCTTCTTTAACTAATGATTAGTGTCATGTCTTCTTTCAACCTTAGCGCCATGCAAATGTCATGTATTTTATGTATACGCTCTGAAGTATTTAGATGGCTATATACTATTTTTAAGAGACAATAATTAGACCTAGGCGCAGTTGTCTTTAATAGGGATAACTTAATAGCCATGATAAAGACTGCTCAAAAGCAAGCTAAGGTTGTGACAATGAACTACTTTAACCCACCAACTCAACTCAATTATACATGGGGTTTTAGAGAAAATAGAGACAAGTACATGTTCTTTATAATTGGTGGAGCTTGGCCGTCTATCATTAATAAGAATGCCTCGGGCTTGGGTATGCAAATTTATTGGTAGACGCTTGAAGCACCTTTCTACCTATAGTTCTCATTATCAAGTTCCCCCCTTTGTTGTTGAGTTGCAAGCCATCTATGATGTTATCTCTTTTACTTACCTCCAATGAATGAAAAAGATTATCATTTTGACAAATTATGGTAAAGGTTTATCATTTTGACAAATTGTGGTCAAGTTTTCTTCTGCATTTGAAATGAAGATTGCCTATATAATATTGATTTTCAAATGAAATTTTAATAACATGATAAAAATTTTGTTTCAAATGTATTATTACACCTATATAATGTTAACTTGAAAATAAAATTGGTTTTGGGCAAAAAAGATGTAAAAATAAAAATAAAATTTTTTAAATTAAGTTGATTTAAGTTAAAATAAATTAACTCTAACTACTCAATCTCATTTTTCATACGTATATGATGTGTAAGTTAGTGACTCACCATTAGACCAAGGGGCGGAGCTAGAAAATTTCTTTTGTGAGGGCAAAAGCTATATATATTAAAGATAGTGGGTGTAAATAGCTACTTATTCTAAAGAATTATGGGGTCAAAATTCTCAATTATCATAAGCTTATACCTAAAATGTGTAATTTTTCCAAAATTGAGTGGGGGCAATTGCCTTCGCTTGGTACTAAGTGGTGTTGCCCTTGACTAGACCCCTAAGTTTGTATCATATGGGTATGATACATCTAAGGGTGATTTTGTCTTTTTCTTGATGAGAGCGATTGTGGAGCTGACACGCGGTATACTTTACCTTTTTAGTGAGTTAACCGCAAACTTTTGTACATGATTTATCTAATATATCCATGATCCTCTGATACAATACAGTGGTGATATGTAGCAGTCAAAGCCTCAATTTTTTTACTTACGTTCAAATTTTAAATTTAGATAGATAAATACAAGATTAAAGATAGATTATGATTTTGGTAAATCTCAAATTTTGAATTAATATTCTCAAATTTTGAATTAATAGGGTAAAAAATATTCAAGATATTTTCATAAATAATTTTTTATAATGAAATTTAATTATCATAATATTATATTGATATTATCTTTTTTTAAATGATTCTATAAATATTATCTCGTATGAAAAATTGATTTTAACATTTTCAAATACCAACTACATTGATCTAGCTAATGGATATATATATATATATATAGCAGCATCTTCAAAGAATATTATAGACATTTCATATAATAGGTGAATTATGGAGTCGACACTTGACACACTTAATTTTTTTAATATTAAATTTAGATAATTTTACACCTTGATTTTTTAACCCTCTATTTCATAAAAAGTAGGCAGCAAGATTGTTGTTTTATTGAAGTATGATATTAATTCAAAATCTATAATTTGATTACTGTAAAATCCACATAATTTGATCATCATTTTTAAATTGTGCTTAACACAATTATTTGTAATAAAATATAATCTTGTGTGATAAATAAATTTTGGTGTTATCTATTAGTAGAAATTAATAAGGTGATGAACGTTGGTGGTAGACAATGAAGATGTTGGCCAAAGAACTCCATTAAGGGAGGAAAATTGACGTCTCAAATGCTAATTAATGGAGGAGGAAGAAGCAAGGTGATTTTGGAGAAAGAGGAAATAGGTAACATGATTTTTGAGAAAGTGATCAGGTATGGAGTTTTTTTTTTTTTTGGTTTTTTTATTTTTTATTCAATTGAATAGTTATTTTGTACCCATGTCAAATTTTTCAAGTAAAGTTTATTTACCAGGCTTTAGGGCGAGTGAGACTACTAGTTCAACATAGCTTGAAAAGGTAGAAGAGAAATTTGATGGCTTTCTAAGGAGACTAGGGGCAGGTGATTAGGGCAAAGATACTTCAATAAAAGACACCTAATTCGTATTTCTTCATTACTTTAATCTTAGTAAGATTTTTGGATATATTTGTTTTTTATCTCTACCAAATTCAGTGCTTTTATTTGACTTTTTCCCTCATGTTTTTAATACTTTGGGGCCCATGAACATCAATAAAAATTTTAATTTCTTTAGAAATTGTTAAGAAATTTTTAGATGGAGTTTATTGAAATTTATCAAAATTATTTCATTAATTTTTTAGAAAAAATAGAAAAATAAAATAAAAATTTGAATAATTAAAATGATTTTTTCTATAAATAAATTGAAATTTAATTAAAATTTCACATTTTATTTTATAAGTATGTTGTATATAATTTTTATATGGACCTTTTAGAAAAAAAATGTGAATCTACTCCTCATTATTAATCTGAAATACATTAAAATTGTTCTGAATTTTGTGATTTTAATATTTATCATTAATAATAGTATTAATTTTAATAATATTTGTATAAGATTCATTTATACAAGGTTTATGATGCCTACACGTTGCTGCGGTTCAGTTCATGTCAACATTAAACGTGAATATAAACAATGGTGATTATTGACGAAAAAAAAGAGTTTTATAAAAAATAAAAAATAAAAGCAAGAACCAGGGTAAAAGATCATAATAAAGTTTTAGGACAAAGAGAGCAAAAAAAAAATCTATGTATCAAGAAATAAACTGTGGAGACTAAAATTTTGTTTTAGAAAAGAGAAATAATATGAAAAAGTTAATAATATAAGATAAAGAATGAAATTTCAATTATAAAAAGTAGGGTTTAATGATTAATAATTAAAAAATAACAAAAAAAAAGGTATTCAAGACAGGAGAGTAAATATAAAGATTTTAAGAATTGTAAGCTTAACCATCAACTTAATAAAGAAAATAAAAAAATTAATGAAAATATTAGATAAAACGAATCAGCTTAAAAATTACCAAAAAGTAAACAACTTATAGTGATTAAAGTTTTGTTTTAAAAAATAATAAAAAAAAGTTAAACGAAGTCACTATAGTTGATAAAAAAAGAAGGGTAAATTACAATTTGTACCCTAAGATTTTGGTGAAATTACACTTTGCCCCATCCTATTTCAGAAATATACATTTGCCCCTGTCTTTTTAATACTGTACGACAGTAACTTTTTAAATCTTAATTTAGACTATATAGCAGTCATCTTCAAATAATTTCAATCTTTATGATATTTTTTTGTAATTAATTGACATTTAAAAAATACAATTTTAAAAATTGAAAGAAATACAGAAAGAAAAAACTAATAATTTAAAATGTACATTTACTATAAAAAAATACTATACAGATTGAAATTACTGGAAGATGACTATTGTAATGACTAAATTAAAATTTCAGAAGTTGCTATTAGATTGTATTAAACAGGTGGGGGGCAAAGTGTATATTTTTTAAATAAGAAGGGGAAAAGTGTAATTTTACCTAAATCTCAGGGGGCAAATTATAATTTTCCTAAAAAGAATAAGAGAAACAAATCATGGTTACCAATATTTTGCTTTAGAAGACAATAAATAAAAAACAAAAAAAATTAGAGACCAAGAGAACAAATGAAGAGGTTTGGTAACCCTCACATCGTAATGGATATTTTTTGTAATAAATTTTAATAATAATAATGCGACACAAAACACATTATGTGCTGTAAAACAATGCATAGTTTATTTGTTAATTAAAAATAATTTAATAAAAATTTTCATTAAAATAATTTAATAAAAATTTTCATCTCCTATTAACACAAAATCTAATTTTTAATATTGATGAAAAATTTACTCTCAAATTTAACAATTATAGACCAAATTACTTTATTAAACTATAGAACTTGAAGTAAATAATTGATGCTACAAATCTTAATAATCAGTAATGATTAAAAATGACAGATATACAAAACTATGTTTAATATATGTTAATCAATTAACAGTTTAACTATTATCTTAATAAAGATAAAAAGAAAAGAAAGTGAAAAGAACTAACTAAAGTCAAATCAATCAGAACCAGGCCAAAAGTAGGTAAATTATAATAATTAAAGCTTCATTTTAGAAAACAACAATAAAGAAAATCAATAAAAAAAAGTTAGGATCAAGACAAAAAAAATGGAAAACTTTAGGTATTAAGGATTTAATAATTGAATTAATGAAGATAAAAAATAGTTTAACTAAAAAATAAACAAGTTATGGTTACCAATGTCTTACTTTAGAAGATAGTACATAAAAAACAACAAAAAGAAAAGCTTGGGGACCAAGAGAGCAAATAGAAAATCTAATTAAAAAGTTATAAAATTTGGGAACTAAAATGTAACCCAGCGTAACTCAGGTCCAAAATATAAAAAATTACAAAGTTAGCGACTGAGACCGAGTTTTAACACAAACAAAAGTAGACAGACTAAAACCACAAAAATTGCAACCTAGGCCCTCAGAAAGGCAAGTGACTTACGAAATTAGATAAAACTTAAAAAAGAACCAATTGCATCCTAAAAAAGCAAAAACAATAAAAGAAGACAAAAGCAAGAAAAAAAAAAAGACACAGAACCACCACCCAAAACCAACTGTGCTCAACCAACGCATAATAGTGGCTCTATTCATTGAATATTGATCATTGTTGATATTTAGAAGTTAGTAGTAATAGTAATAGTAATTATCTTTGAAAACTTAAAAAGAAAAATTGGAATCCCGCAGTGCTGTATGGAAACTAGTTTAGCAGTAACAGTTCCCGTCCCAACGTGGGTTATAAGCTGCTCAATTTTCTTCCTCGATAAGAAAACACGAACTTGACCATGAAAGCAATTGCCTAGGCCAAGTCAAATACCACTCATCTTGGCAAAACTACTCTCTTCCAATTAACCGACCAACACGATCCGATTAACGATTTCGAATTCAGCCACCTCTTATGGAGGCGTCTGCTTCACCCTCCGCCATCGCCACCAACATTATGCTCGCCATCTACGAGAAGAAGACCTCCTCCGTCGACCTCTACCGTCCTCTCCGCAATTACGTCGCCATCACCTACGCCGAACGCGAGGCCGTCAACCTAGAAGACGACCTCGAAACTGTCAAGCAGCTCCGCTCCGACCTCGAGAGGATCCCCGACCGGTCCCCCGCCGCCCGCCGTGACCTTCTCATCGCCTATTTCAAAACCCTTTGCTTGATCGAAACTCGATTCCCGATCTCCCCCGATAAAGACCACATCAACACGCTCCAATTCACCTGGTTTGACGCCTTCAAGCAGAAGCAGAAGGCGGTTCAGCAAAACATACACCTGGAAAAGGCCGCCGTTTTGTTTAATCTTGGGGCGGTGTACAGTCAAATCGGGTTGTCTTACGATCGGACTTCCGTGGAGGGGAGGCGGCAGGCTTCCCATGCGTTCATAGCGGCTGCTGGGGCTTTCGCCTACTTGCGGGATAATGCGGCGACGAAGGCGTCGATGGGCACTAGTACGACCGTAGATCTATCGGTGGAGTGCGTGGGGATGCTAGAGAGGTTGATGCTGGCACAGGCGCAGGAGTGTGTTTTTGAGAATACGATCGCCAAAGGGAGTACTCCTGGCGTTTGTGCCAAGATATCCAGACAGGTGGTGGTTTCGTTTCAGCTTCAGTTGTTAGTCTTTAGAGATATGATTCTGTTTCATAAGTAGCCAGTAATACTCTGATGGCAATATGTGCATCGGTAGTCCTTGAAATTCAATTGCGCATGCAGTTGAACTGTATAGCAGGTTATAGTGGGATTCTTTCTGGAGCATTTAAGTTGATATACTATATTATTTTCAGGTTGGGCTCTATTATGAAGAAGCTTTCGGTGCATTGAATGTTGGTCCGCTGAAGGATCATTTTGAAAGAGGCTGGATCTCGCATGTGCAGCTGAAGGCAGCTATTTTCTATGCTGAAGCTTGCTATAGATATGGCATAGAGTTGCATGAAAAAGAAGAAATTGCTGAAGAAATTGCTCGACTGAGAAGCGGAGTTAGTGCTCTCACTGAGGCAAAAAAGTCATCGAAAGGTGCTGCTCCCCAGCTTCTGGATGCAATTAACAAGCTTGAAGCCAATCTGAACCGCAATCTGGAGAGGGCTGTGAAGGAAAATGATAGAGTCTACCTCATGAGAGTTCCTTCTCCTGGTTCATTATCACCTCTACCAGCATTTTCAATGGTCAAGCCAATGCCGATGAATGATGTTCTGGATGCAAGCAAGGAAAAGATGTTTGCAAGTCTTGTTCCAGATAGCAGTGCAAAGTCTCTTTCAAAATACACTGAAATGGTTGATGATGTCATCAGGACACAAGCTGAGAGATTGCAGCAAGCAAGTGAGCTGACCAGAGTGAGACTAAAAGAAATGGACCTCCCTGAGTCAATTCTCGCTTTAGAAGGAAACTCTTCCCTTCCTGCTGATCTGAAGGAAGATGTGGAAGCAGTTCAAATTAGTGGTGGCCCAGCTGGTTTGGAAGCTGAATTACAGCAACTCAGGGATCTTCGGAGGGTGAACCAGGAGTTATTGGTACAGATTGAGGAGCTTTTGCAGAAAGAAGCAGCAGAGGATGCTCAGTTTAGAAGCCAGTTTGGAACACGATGGACCAGACCTCAATCAAGTACCCTGACAAAAAATTTGCTAGATAGATTAAATCGTTTTGCAGCGAACCTGAAGCAAGCTGCTGAGAGTGATGCCAAAATCGAGCGTTCAGTGAGAGATCATTATGCTCTCATGTCAATCCTTGACCGCCGACCGGTTTGTATTTCAAATGAGTGTTAAACTTTGTATTACATTCATAAACATATGCAGTCCCTTCATTTGCCTTGTCTGCCCAGATTTCCCTGATGGTCTGCATTGGCTACTATGTATGCATTTTTCATCATACAATTTAGTTCAAATTTTTTTTCCTCTCCTGAGAACGGCTACCTCTCTTTTTATATGATTTTGAAACCTTAACTCATGAATGCCTTTGATTCTATTAAGTTCTAGTTGATCATATTGTATTGGATGAGGGCAATGAAATGCACTTTTATTTTTATATTTGTATACATCAGATTGAATCAGCGTTGCCAACGCTTTCAAAGCCAATCATGTCTCTCGATGCAAATGAAGGTGCTATTGTGGGCGTCCTTAAACAGAGCTTGGTAATGTTCTTTCTTCATGCAGCATTTATTGAATAATTACACTGACTGTTTCCAGTTTTGTGTTTCAAAGTGAATTTACCCTTTTAACTTGCTATATTTTCTGAACAGAGGCAATTGGAAACTCTAGGGGCACAGAGAGCAGGTCTTGAAGATATGCTTAAAGAGATGAAAAGAAAGGTGTGCTTACCATTCAAAATTTTTTTTCCTGTGAACTAATTATTTCCAGTGCTAGTATTGGCTGTTCTATCCTTCTGCATTAAGTACTCTGCATGCTTTCTCCTTTCATGACTATGTGGAAATTGTTAAAATGTTGGTAGATTCTACTACCATGTGGTGTTTACGTTGGTACACAGATGCTGCAGATGAGTTTCATATATGTATTTGGTGCACATCTCGCATCAGTTTCATGTATCATAGATCTTTGCAGTGGGCCTTATTTATTTAGACGTGCATTTCGCAAAGCCCTTCAACTAACGTTTAGGCACAAAAGGCATTCTGAGGATGTATTTCATCAGCCAGGCATTAAGCTAGGTTTTTCAATGACTATTTTACTCACCGCCATTTTGTTAATGGATATCAGTTGTGGCTGGGGATTTATTAGGTCTGAAATCTTTTATGAGAAAGAATTAAAAGGAGGTGCTCAAAGTGAAGCTTTTAAGATGATTTGCATCCAATTCCACTGCTCGAAGTGTCATCATACCTATCCTGCTTTCTGGCAGTTTCAGACACAATGCCTTGATCTGCTTAAGCTTATTTCATATTTCATCTTATACCATGAAGGGTAGTATTGGATTATAATAGGGTGCATATTAGACTTACCTTAGAGATTTGAGAGACAATAAACTAGTGTCGACATCTTAGTTGGTTTGAGCATGTTCAGTATCTGACCAAGAGATGTGCTAGTCTGTAAGACTGACACGTGAAAGAAGAGTTGGGGACAGGCATAAGAATGTGGATTTAGATGCAGTGAAGATAGACCTGTCTTTATTAGAGCTTCTGGAGGAACATGCAGGCGGTCAGGTGAAATGGAGAAATTTGATTCATGTAGCAACCATTCCAACTAGTTCCTGATAAGACTTTGCCGATTAATTGACTTATTCATTGATTCATTTGAGTTGATATGTAATGTTTCCACGCGGCACAGTACTGAAATGGAATTCTATATATGCTTGTAAATCCCTGTTCGGCGGCATCATTGCTCCCCAGAATTAATAAAAGCTTTTCATGGTATCTCGTACTATAATTATTATGTTTCTGTTATACTATGTTGGTGTTTGTTCCAAACCTGCCTATTTCAATGTGCCTTCAGGATGACATACTACCCAAGTTGATGACATCAACTGGCTCCCATGAGGATCTCTTCAGGAAGGAGATAACAAAGTATGATCGCATATGTGAGGAAATTTCCCAAAATATAGACGCACAAGAACAGCTATTGATGCAAATTCAGGTTAGATGATTTCCTTTCTATCCATGCTTCTGTTGGTTAGGTTTGCAATTCACAGGACTCTTGTCTCAAAAAGAAATGCCATCTGGGCTTCCTTTCACAGTGGAGTTGGCTATGGTATATATGCACTTCCATTATCAGATTTGTTATTCACCTCTTGCAACTTAACTAAATCCGTAGGTATAAGTTTTTTGTTTCTAAAAGAATCTATCTTTTCAATTGCTTCGTTTATCCATTGAAGAGCTGTGAAGGGATTGCTTTGAATAAGAGGAAAGCAATGTATTGCTTTGAATAAGAGAAAAGCAATGTCTTTTTGTTTGGTGTTCCTTCGAAGAATAAGAAAAGATATGTCTTCTAATGGTTGTTTTTTTTTTTGCCCCAATAAAAAGGCATCATAATCTTTTTCATGCATGTATTTTGTAAAGTTTTAGGAGGTTCACCTTTGTATTTCGCTGATGGTTGATTTTACTGTCTTACAGACTCAAAATGATGAATTCGCTGCCATCTTCAATCTTGAAGATTACAAAGGTGTGAAGCATATATTTGCTTCTCTCAAGTACTGAATGTCTTCTGAGATTTTCTTAATTTTTATTCTCGGGTGTTAACTTTTCCAGCATCTCGGGAGAAATCTTACCAGCAAATTCAAGTTGCTGTAGCTAAATACCGAGAAATCAAGGAGAATATAAATGAGGGAATGAAATTCTATGTTACCCTTCAGGTAACAAGCTCTTTTGATTTGGATTTCATCTTCATTCATGTCAATTTGGCAATTCCTGTCGGCTAATTTCTTCCATTTAACAGGATGCGATTACAAATGTCAAGCAACAGTCCAGTGATTTTGTGATGACCAGACATATTCAGTGTCAGGAAATGATAGATGATGTGCAGAGAAAAATGGGAGGTCTCAGCTTCCAGGACCGCCAGAATTCAGGTCCATATGGACAGGGTCATCAAGCTCCGAGGTCTACGCCGCAACCAGCAGAACTTCAAAATACAGCACAACCTGCACAACCTCCTTATTATAGGCCTCCTGAGCAGCCAAACCATGCATACGGTCATCCACCATATGGCACTCCACTTCAACCACATCCATATCATGTAGCACCTTCAAGTACTGCTCCGTATGCTCACCCACAGGCCCCACAGCAGCCACCAGGAAGTCAGGAGTATGGGCAACCAGCCTATCCTGGTTGGCATGGCCCTTATTACAATGGTCCAGTGCAACAGCCTGGATCTTTTCCTCGACCTCCTTATACCGCTCAACCTCCATATCCGCCCCACCAAGGTGGTTACTATAAGTAACAGTTATCTATCTCATCATCCCCTGCTGTGTATCTTTGTATTGAATGTATATGAGTTGCATCTTTTATCCTTCTAAGCATGACCAGCAGTGATTCTGGATGCAACTTTTCCATCTTGTTGATCGTATAGCTTGTTATTGGTTTTAGTTTGAGATGCACACAATAATAACGATATGGTGTACAAGAGCATATTTCATCGTTGGGAAGGACAGTGACTTCTGCATGAGGATTTTTGTCACTTGTGGCAGGGGCTTTTCTTCATCCTTCTTAAGTTCACCATCAACTCGGATGTGTTCAGACTAAGCGTGACAATGCACTCTGTGTTCTATATGCCTTGAGGATTTAGGAGCAACAGCCAATGCACTGTGAAATGGCTGATAAAGAGACAGCATGGTGAACGGTTCTTGTAATCATTCTGTGCGGGTTCTTACCATTATCTTGGAATGTACCGGTTGTGTTCAAAATGGAGGTTAACACAGAGTTGACTGGCATTTCCAGAAATATTAAACCAACGGAACACACCCAGTCGAATGGATTCTGTGAATGTAAGGGACAGCAGTGTGGACACAGGCTGGGACTTATGTTACTAGTCGAAGGGTCGGTAGTACTGATGAGTCCTTACTGGATGCTAATGTCATGCTTAACTGCCTCTTTGTTCTGCTTCTGACCCTTCCGTTTGGCACGAGGAAGTTGTAGTTGCGTTGTATGATTGGCTACCGACATTGAGCATTTTGCTCTGATCTTTGAGTATTGCATTTGAGGCTCGGTTCATCCATAACGTCTCTTTTGGGTGGGAATGAAGTTAAGCAAGAAGCGAGGATCACGCTATAGATTAGAAACTTTAAATGCCGAATGGATAATTGGAAATGAAATCTGAAAGTTTGAGAAGGCCCAAAGAGCAATTCATGACCAAGGTTCAGAGATTAGGGGATTTGGGTTACATGCCATGGGTTAAGATTTTTTTTTTTTTAAAACAAAAATATGATTTTGCACCTTTGTTCATTTATGCCTATCCAATCGCTACATCAAACATCAAGCCGCGGTTTTTCCACCTGAAATTTGATAGAAGATATAAATTGCAACCTTACCTACAGTTCCAAGACTGATCATGCATTGTTTAGTAGTTGGTGGTGGAGATTGCAACATAACCTATAGCTTAGGATGATTACGCTATATTTTTTGTAGTCGTTCAGTTCAGTGGAATGTGCAACAAACCGTACAGTTGCAGGACTATTGATGCAATCACCTCAATGTTATTTCTTGAGTTGCCATAGCCTAACTGGTCCTCTCACAACACCAAATCATGATTACCAAATCGACTAGGTATAGCAAACAGGCGGGAGAAACAGTATCTGCATTCCGCACAAATTCAGGGCCTTTTGATTGGTGGTAAAAGATATACACAACCATGAAACCTACCTAATAATATGAGCTGGTAACAAGGATTGTCTATGTTCATCCGTGTCTTGCAATAAACACGACACAACATGGAGTCGGAAATGATCCAAGTCATGCACAGAAATAGTACATTTAACATAACTATTTATGGTTTATGCTGTGCGTAAATAGACGTGCGAACAGCCAGATGTGGGGATAGAGTTTTCCCATTCACGAGAACTTGCTCCAAGAAGTCGACACGGATTGATTTGAACTGGTAATGCTGGTTATGCAACAAACATCAGACACAAAATAATGTTGACTCTAACAAGCAAACAAACATCAGCAAAATGCGTCTATTAACACACCTTTTGTTTCCAACTAAAATCAACTTGGTGATGGTAGGGTTCCAATAAAATTAGCTGATCTCCTTCTGTAATCTGTTACGAGGGCATGCATTACCGTGACAAAACAAAGATATGGAGAGCAAAAATGGAAAAAAAAAGAAAAAAAAGGAAAGAAAGATAGAAATGGATGAAGGATATAACATAGCTAAATGGGCAGATCTTTTACCGCATCATCTCGTAACCCATAAACCGAAAGAACAAAGCAGACTTGACTAGAATCACACACCAAAAAGTACCTGCAGAAAAAAGTAGAGGAACATAAAATTTTTCGTTCCTGAGAACTCCACATCTACCCCACCAAACAGGCAGAATGGAAAGCAAAACAAATAATACACCTTCACTTCGGTAATAAAATAATTAGCAAAATAGCAAATTGATGTCAGCATGGGGGTCAAACACGCAGGAATGCGAGTACTAAAACACATGCACAACTGGAAGCATGTACCGCATTTTGCATACCTGGGAAATGCCATGGAATCAATGATTTACCTAAGGTCCAAGTCGTTTAACACTAAGTGGAATTAATCCAATATGACTTTTTCATCTGAAACCAATATCATTTGAAAACTAATACCATATAAGTGTAATAATCTATTGAATAACATTTTTGTATGATATAATTGAATTCTTATGAATTTTATAAAAAAAATTGATTACACTAATAAAATGCTATTCAATGGATTATTATACGTACATGGTATTAGCTTTCAAATGACATTGATCTAAACAAAAGCTATACAGATAAAAGTAAGTCATTTTAAATTAATTTAACTTAATACACACAAAAAATATATATATATAGCAATTATCATAAAATACTCTTTTAAGATATTATAATTGTCTTCGTCACTTTCCTCCCACAGCATGCACAAGAAAAACCATTAAAGCATGAGCTTAAGCTGGATTTATACGTTAATTTGGGAATGAAGCTTGCATTGACATATGTTTGACCGCAAGGCACCATCTGAATCCAAGTTCAAGCATTGAACAAAGTCTCCTCCCAATATGTATGATGAGAACATATTAATAAACACAGATTGGTTGACAATAGATAGCTTACAATGGTGTGACATTCTCATGTTTAACAAAGTATAGTACTTTTCCCACCACTGCAACTGCTTTGTTCAGACCTTCCACCAGCACATCTACTGTGGCCCTCTTATAAGCAGAACTCACTAAAGCAACGCATGCAAAAAAANAAAAAAAAAAAAAAAAAAGTGATTAAGAAAGATGAAATAGTAAGTCACTTGAAAAATCATATGTACCTTCAAAGAATATATCATGGTAACTCAGGTTGCTTACAGCTAACAGCAGCCAGTGTCGACGTCAAAGAACCAAGTTTTTTTGTCCTGGAACTTCCCTGTAAAAACTCTTCATCAGAACAACCAGAGATGATTAAAAGTCACATTAGATAATCCAAAATGGCTTACTTTTATTTTTATATCTTTTTTTGGCCGGAACTAATGTCATTTAAAAGCCAACATTATGTAGGCATAATAACCATTGAATGACAAATTATTATAATATATTAAATTTTTATGAATTTTTCGTTGTTTATGCTTAAAGGAAATTCATAAAAATTTAATAACATCATAAAAATTTGCCTTTCAATATATATTATCAGATGCTGAATATCTACTCAGAAGAGCAGGAAAACATCTGAGATAGAATCAATCAATTGGAAGAAGAAGAAGCCAAGTATTAGGATACATTCAGGGGAATAAAACTTAAAAGGAAAACAACTTTTGTCTCCTGTCAAAAGAATTCGTCATTGTACTTCTGGGGCTTCAACTCTCACAAACAGATGGTGCAAAGCCATTCAAGCAACATACGAATGAAGACATTCTAACCACTCACTATAGTGGACTTTCCCCTATTCCTAAGGACAAAAGGAAAAGGGAATGCAGAAGTCACATTTCGCCTCTGTGAAACCAGGTATAAGATACATGGGTTATCTTTTTGCACTAAGCATTATCATTTTGCACTAAGAATGATCTTATATCCAGATTGAAGGTGACAAACTTCCTTTAGTTTTCTCCTGTTGTAGAAATTTTATGAAGCTTTCCTCTGGGAAATTGATGATTATTCAGCTCCAAAGGATTTTTATTTATTTATTTTTTGGCCGGGGGAGAGGGGGGGAGTAAGTCATTTCAGGGGCATAGGCTTTCTGTAAAGATTTTGAAATTGAAGATCTGGAGAGGGGAAAAAAGATCTTAGCCTAACATGGAGAAACTGAGATCCAGCAAGAGAGAGATCGTAGGCTATTTTTGGTGCAATAGTTATTTATATTAGACATCTCCGTCCATCACATCAGACGAAGCTTCATAATTGATTTTGAACAATTGTTTGGGGTTCTTCAGTAAATTTGCCAAAACAATTAGCTTGCTTACCCTCAGCAAATGTTCTAGCTTGTCGAGAAGATTAACAATCTTCTTGACCTCCTCTATAGCACCTAGACTAGGGTCTTTTAAGGCAGCAGCTTCAAACCCACTAAGAGCACGCTCATAATTTTCAAGATACATGTTTACCTGGAAAAAAAAATTGAAAAAAAAATAGTAAAAAATGATAAGGCTCAAGATCCTAATATCACTAGGAAATATAAAGAGGCAGAAAGAAATAAACTGTTAAACATCCTGTTGCAACTTTGGACTATCTATGAAAAAACGATGGACCTGATATCTACAACTTGATAATGTGAAAGCATGGCCTTCACAAAATAATTTTGGAATGCATTTTTCATCACCCAACCTAGATGCATCTACTTTATACACCAATTCAACTTCTAAATGCAATTTTTTCTCAAAAACCAGAATCTAATCACATGCAATAAAAGTAACAGAAAGAATGATAAGCAAGACATAGGGACATAATGAGAACAATAGCAGAACGTGATTGTTACACCTCCTCCAGAAAATGCAAACAAAGAAGGATAAAAACAGTCAACTTACAGTTGCACAATTGAAATACAAATCTGGATTTGACTTCATCCTTTCATCTTTCCCCTGGAACATTTATTAGATAGAAGTCCAATGTCAAGAAAAACTTTGTAATAACTAAATGCCCAAATAATCCTTTGACATATAAGATGATTCAACTTAAACCAAATATTACAAAATGAACAAGGATAGAATGATAGTGATGCAAGTTCCAAAATAATTTATGCAAGCACCAAATCGCCATGAGAAAGGATCAGCAGTTATTTATTGAGTTATGGAGGGACATCCTCATTTCAACCACTTACAGCATTTTGATATGCTTTCAAGGATTGCAGAAGTTTCCCATGTTCCCAAGCTCCACTTACAAAGAAACTTGTTAGGCAAGCATTTCCCAGGTTGTCTGTCAAAAAACTGATATGAGGTAAAAGAACTAACATAAGACAAAGATAAGTTACAGACCAGGTGCTTCAATTGCTGTCACTTTTACAATCTACTGTTAACAGAAATTCAGACAATATTTCAATGTTTAAAAGTTTTAACTTTCTTTAGGTTTTTCATCAAAATCAGATTCAGCATTTAAATTGCTATTCCATGGGCACTGAAATCCTTAAATAGTATTTGAAAGACTACCAAGGAAACAGTACCACATAATCAAATAAGAAAAGAACATTGGAAATATTTACGCAGACTAGTATGAAACTATTAACAAGTTCAAAACATTGGAATACATCTTAAATCTACAGTAGAAGTGCAAGTGTTAGCTTACACCAAGAATTGCCATCCGTTACATCCAGTGTTATAGCTTCCTTAGCATGCTGAATGCTCTCCTCAACAACTTCGATCTGATTTTCAGCACCTGTAAGAAGTAGGAAAACTATTAATAGCCCATTTTTGTATGTTTTTTCCCAACTTGAATTGAAGACATCCTTGGACAAAAAAAAAACCAAAAATAGCACCAAAAGATCATGTTTTCCAGCTCATTCACTTAACGCATCAGAGGGATGGGTGAGAAGAATTGCTGCACTCTACTATTAAAAGTCAAATTTCTCACCTTCACATTCCAAGAAGATCTAGCACCAGAACTTCGTAATTCCACTCAGAGTAAGCTTAGCTACTCAAAACATAGAATAAGTGAAATTTCAGGTTCATTACTAGAAAAAAATAGATTTAATTTGTTAAACCATATGATCAGAAAAAGAGTTCCTAAGTCTAGAAAAATAAACCCATGAAGGGAGCCTTATAAACAAATAATCTGCAGGCCCTTCAATATGGAGTCTCCAAAATCAGGATTCAAGAGCCAATAGAATTGTTAGAGAGCTGGGTTGCAGCTGCTTAATGGACTGTTTGCTTAGCTGGTCATATTGAAGAGGAGATTCAAAATAAAATATCTGAACTTTCAGTTCCAGCCAAATGAAAGTAGATTCCTAAACCACATTAACTGGAAAACATTGAAACCCTTGAGCAGTGAATATCCAAAACCACATATGTGACCAACATACTGAAGCAACCAGTTAAAATAACGTATTATAAAGACTAGAATACACCTGGAATATATTAGCATTCTCAATCATCACCACAGGCATCCAAAAAGCAATGCATAACTCACAGGAACATCCTATGGTGTTAATAAGAGGAGGTAGAGTGAAAGATTCTCAGGTGTGCAATCTCCATTGTATTTGAGGAGTCAAAGGATTTGCTGGGAATTCCAGATTGAAGAAGAGGCAGATCAAAATATGGTGTGGAAAAACCCAATCCAATATGAGTTGAAGATGCCTAAATATTACATGGTTTTCCAACTTTTCTCATCTAAGTTGTATTCCGATGTTTGTTGGACAGAGTTAGATGTGGCTTCCATTCCTTAGGTAGTGAGAGGGCTAAGGGGAACATTTTTTTTCAGGGAGTGAAGAAAAAAATTACAAATTACCTTGAGCCATTCTTCTCTCCAACATTGACAATTGGCAAAGAATCTTCTTATTTGGGCCCTACAGAACACAAAAGAAGGGCATCAAACCAGTTACAGGTCAATGACATAGAGATCAGAGTGCTAGCAGGATCTAATTCCTAGAATCATGCACGAAATTGCATTTGATATCAACAGCAACCTTTTTCAGTGCAAGAGTATAGCAATTCTTTGCTGAAGATAGCTCTCCCTTCTTCCAAATGCAGTTACCCAATGAAAGCCAGGCATCTGCAAGTGATGGATTCAACTTAACCTGGAGCATGAAATGTCAAATAGTATGAGCAGTTTTTTCTTGAGTTCTCAAAAAATGAACAAAAAAAAAAATTCCTGACAGCAATTAGTTCTTGCTTACAGCTTTTGAGAGATGATCCTCTGCTTCCTTTTTGTACTCAGGGAATACATCTAGTATCTTCCCTCTCAAATACTCATAGATAGCACGTTGCAAGGGTAACTTCCTTTCCTCTGTCAAAACAAGCAGAAACCTGTTTTACACTAGTAATGCAACCTAATGGTCTCTATGAAACCCTATAAAATTTAATTAGCAGAGGCTATCCAAATGTGCATTTAAGGAGGAATTGAAGTACATATCATAAATTTATCAACTAAGAACGCGTATCAGCATTTAACCACCTCTATGATAACCAAAGCACACACAGAAATGGCATATGTAGACGACAAGACTGAATACCCAGCATTTGTTCGGCAGCTATAAAGCCTCTGCAGAACACCAGAAATATGAGCAAAAGAGTAGTTGTGGAAAACACAAGTTTCCTGATGAAGACACAGAAGTACACATCTCAACTCATAGTAATATCTAAGACTCTGTCTGTCTCTCGCTCTCTCGCACGGCCATTTCAGATGCAAAGGCAAATGAAAAACAGAAAATCATGCTACAGTGAAAACAAGTTCAAGTCGTAGAATTACCGGGAGGAATGGAATCAAGAAGGGTGAGAGCGAGATCGGAATCGCTTCGCAATCTGGCAATCTTTTCGTCTGGATTTTGAGGGAAAAATGTGTCCCTCACCTCGTACAGGTCGTCGGCCGCTTCACTGGCTTTTAGCCACAAATCGCTTTCGTCCCGGCTCTTGCTCATCTCGTTCTGATTGACGACTGCGCCGAGGAGCGAAGGGACACAGAAACAGTTGAATTCAGGAGGGAGTCCCAGGCTGCCAGCCTCCACCAAGCTTCAGAGTTCAGACTTGAGCTCTTGCTTGTGGATGCAGGTGCAAGTTTTTAAACTATGAGGTCTAATAGTTAAATATCAGAGAAGAGCGTTGACTTTTGCAATAGTTACTTATTCCCCCACAATTTAGGATTTTTGTTTCAATTAAGACGCCACTCATAAGTTAGAGGGAAATTAGTAAATGGCGGTAACTCGTAACTATTGTGGATGGACAAGGACTATCCCATTGCGCCCCCGTGGTGAAAATTGGTGCGACCAGATGGTCCGCATACCACAAAATCATCACAAAAGTAATAATTATATTGGGCACCTATGTCTAATTGGGCATATTAACTCATTCTTAATTTTTTATGTATAATTTATATTTATAAAAAAATTAATAAAATTGTCCATTAACAAAATATTTTTTCTCCCTTCAAAAATTCTACCTTATTTCTACCGCTGATCTTCCATCATTACTTACAAATACACAAGCACCAAAGACATAGATGAAAAGTGTCTAAAGTAATTGAAAAAAGTGTGTGAATAAATATGTATAAGTATTTGAAATAATATACAAATTATTTGTTCTCTTCAATAATATGAAAAATAATTTGTTTTCTTCAATAATATGTAAACGTGTAGAAGTGCCTGAATAAATATATTAAAGCATCTACAGAAATATGTAAAAGTGTATGAGTAATATGTAAATAATTTATTATATTAAAAAGTGAAAGTGTTTAAAATGATAAGTAAAAATGTCTGACAAAAAAATATAAAAATGACTATAATGATAAGTAGAAAATTTGTTATTTTCAAATTTAAAGGTGTCTGAAACAATAATTAAAAGTGTCTAAATGAATATATTAAAATGTTTTTGCCTCTAGGTCAAATTATGCCTTTTCCTTCTCTGTCAATCGTCCTTCACCCATCGATCGCGCTTCGCCGTCACATGTCAATCACACTTCATTGTCACACTTTAATCACACTTTGCCCGAGACCTCATCATTTCCCTTCGATTTTGCCACCATCAATCTCGACCTCCAGCATGGCCTCGACATTTGACCGTTCACCAGCATCGACATCTAATGCCGCTTTGATTTCCTCCTTCCGATACAAGAAGCCTTAGCAGATCTTGTTGTTGATTTCAAATTTTGCCATGAAGACAGGTGGCGATTCGATTGTCGAGATGAACACATATGGACAACATCTGTGATTGCATAGCGGCATGAAGATGAACGGCGATTGGATCATCAGTTATTGGCAATGCTTGGTGATGAAGAAGAACATAGAGTGGTGGCGATCGTTGTGATAAAGAGGAATGTAGAGCGGCGACGAATGGCTGCCATTAGATCGTTGCAAAGAAAGAGCGGTAACAACTAGTGACAATTGGAAGTTAGAACGAACAGGGGAGAAGAACACTGACAAATCAAGAGAGAGACTGTTTGAGAAAAAGGAAATTTAGGGGTACAATTGTAAAAATAGTTACTATGTCTAATTAAACATATGTTCATACCATCTATAGTATCACAAAAGCGAGGTCTTATATTAGACTTAAACCTCTTTTGGTATTAATGTTAATGACTAGCTCAAAATTTAGAGAAAGTGATCCAAAAGTAACTTTTAGTTTTTAGATTTAACAATTTAATCTTTATCACTAATAAATTATTCAAAATCTCTAACATTAATCTTAAAAATTTCTTCTAAAAGGACAATTAATATAATTCATTGTTTTATCCAAGGTTCGTGATTGCAAATAAAATCGCCTTAACAATAGAATCAATAACTATTGGCCATTGATTTACGGGTAATTGATGCAAAATGTCCTTAAAGTATAAAATTTTGGATTTAGTACTTTAGTAAAAATTATAAAGGGGAGCAAGAGGAATTAATCAATAGAAACATTTAAAAAAATGGGAAATTTTTTGTCACCTGCCACACAGAATGCGTCAAGGAGTGGTGGTTTGTGGCAGTCAGCGATCAAAAGTTTCAAATTTTCAAAATTTTTTATATGGTGCAATTACTCTTGCTGTTTTTTACAATGTTTATCAAAGTACCAAAACCAAAATCTTAGCTATCAACTCCTAATAAGAAAGAAAGGTTTTTGAGTTTCAAAGATTTAGTTATGATTTAAAGGAGATGGGCTAAGGCTTTAAATTTGGTGCTTTGGTAAACATTGCAAAAAAAGAGAGCCTGAGGAATTCAACCATGAGAAAAAAGTTTTGAAATCTAGAACTTTTGGTTGCCGACTGTTATGAACAACCGCTCTTGGCCATTTGTGACAGCTAGTGACAAAATATTTTCATATTTTTAAAATGTTTATACAGTTCAATTCCTTTTCCTATCACCTCCTTTTCCTATCACCTGCAACTTTTTCTAAAGTACTAAATCTAAAATCTTAGTCAATTATATGTAACTCCATATTGAAATTCAAATTTCTTTTATGTTTGTGGTCAAATATCTCTTTTTAGACCATAATTTAATTTATTTATTAAATTTGGCCCATTTTAACAGCTAGATTGACGAAGGATGAATTGTGTAACATTGATGATAATTTCAAGAAGAATAAATAATAGTTGATAGTTTAAAGATAAATAAGTAACATCAGTCATAGTTTAGGAATATTTGGTATCATTAATTCTTGATATTTACTACTTGATCAATCATTGCGGATTGATTAAGTAATTATTGACTGATGGTAAATTGATTTTTTATGCTTAAATTGGCTTTTTGATGTTCTCTCACTCTAATCATACTTATCGGTTTCACTTTTTCATTTTCGTGAATTTTAGCTTGGTCAATCTTTTGACTTTCTAACTCTGCAGTTGTTAGGAAAAATGTCATGCCTGCTGAGTTCTCTTGTTGGGCTTCAGCTCATTCTCTACTTAAGCCCAGAAGATGTTCAAAACCAAATGGGTAAATTACACAATGGGCCCTTCATTTGTGTTTGATGATATTTTTTGGTCATCAAATGTGAAACTAAACGATTTTACCAGTATGCCACAATAAATACAAAAGGTGTCCTAAGTATTTGGTTTGCGTCTCGAGCCATTGAAGTTGCCTGATTTATGGTCAAGACCTCAATTTTAGTTAAATCTCAAAGTCAAACCAAATTGGTTGCCAATAATATTTAAACAGTTCAATTTGTCAAAACCTTTAAATTTATCATAACTTATTTTTAAATTTATATTTTTTATCATTTTTTATACATGTAATTAATGTGAAAAAACTCATATTTTCATAAAGGGATAATTATATGTTGCTCTTTGAGGTTTAGGTGAAATTACACTTTCTCTCCTCCTGTTTTAGAAATATACACTTTGCCCCTGTTTTTTAATACAGTCCAACAGTAACTTTTAAAATCTTAATTTATACATTATAGTAGTCATCTTCCAAAAATTTCAATCTATATGGCATTTTTTTTACAGTTAATGAATATTTTAAATTATCAATTTTTTTCTTTCTGTATTTCTTTCAAATTTTAAAACAATATTTTCTAAATATCAATTATTTATTAAAAAAAATATTATACAGGTTGAAATTATTTAAAAATAACAACCGTACAGTTTAAATTAATATTTTTAAAGTTATTATTAGACTGTATTAAAAAGACAATAGGTAAAGTATATACTTTTTAATCAGAATAGGAAAATTGTAATTTCACCTAAACTTCATGAAATAAATTGTAATTAACCCTTTCATCAATCCACCTACAGGAAGTGCAGGTCAATTACTAGTATAGAAATAAAATGGCAACAACTCTATACAAATAATACTAAATAAGATTTCGTAGTTTCTAAGATTCTTTTCATAAAAAAATAATATATAGTGAGACCCAACTTTAAGAAAAAATAAAAAGGAATAAATATTATAAGACAAGAGTAATTGATTTAAGGAGTACTAAGTGGCTATTTCCTCAATTTAGATTCACTAGAGTCGAACCGTACGTGCACCAACATGGCAAACCATGCAATATAAGACGGACCAAACCAGTGTGTGCCCAGTACATAAGTGAATCAAGACACAAGTTGTTACTTATTTTGTTTTGTTAATTTCAGACAAGATACCGAGTATGGGGATGTGGCTAATACGTTGAGTGAAATTGTGGGTGGTGGCAGTTAGGGTTCAATCATTAACAAGCTTACTTTGCTGCTTTAACTCTTTTTTTTTCCAGCTTTTTCTCTTCTTTTTTTTTTTTCTCCCTTTTTCTTGCCTTATCCTTTTTTTTTTTTACTACCTTTTTTCTATTTAACTGCTTTTTTGTTATTTCCTTTTGATTCTTTCGGTGTGCGGGGTATGCTAATTAGTTTTATTTCATTTTTTATATTTTTAAAAAAATGTCTAATTTTTTTTTAATTTGTCAACTAATAAAAGAACAACAGTTAGTTGAGTTAGTTAATAATAAAAGAACATGCATGAATTGAAAAAGAATATAAACAAAAAAAACATAAAGAAAAAGAAAAAGAACATATATATAAAAGAACAAATACCAATACATAAAATAACATAAAATAACTGAAAAATAATATATTTATAAAAAAATAAATAACAATGTATAAAAAACATATAGAAACTAAAAAAAAAATATAAACAAAAGAGCATGAAAACCAGTATAATGTAAGAACATACAAAACATTAAATATGTTGTTTTAAATTATGCAAATATTCTTTTACAGATGAATGAACATTGGACAAATAATATAAGTAATAATCAGTTCATAACAAAAGAAAAGATATTTTGATGGTATAACATTAAAAGATGAGCATATGCCAAACATCAAGGAAAACATATAAAAACTCAAAAAGAATAAATAACAATTTATAAAGGAACAAATAACATTTATAAAAGAACGTACATAAATTGATAAAAGAAAAAATGGTGCACATTGACAAGACTTACTCATATAAAACGATATTTATGGAACAAAATGAAGTCATTCCAATTTAAGTGATGGAAAACATATCTTTTATAACAAATTTGAACCAACAATTTTGTCCCCATGCCGTAAAGAAGTCACTTTTGGTTTCAGCAAACTGCCCAGAAAAAGGTAACAGGAAAAGAACTCTTGTGATGCACCTAGCTCGTGTATCTTGTTTCACTGATTTGGCTTGATTATAGTCTTCTTCAGCTTAAATATAACATTCACGTACTTCCTCAGCATTCTTAATTAGCATCTTCGGTTTTGAAAAATGGACAGGCAAATTTGCAATATTGCAATTTGCCTCCTCATAACTTGCTCCTCGTCATTTCTTCCTACCTTTGCCGAAAATGTGCCGGCGGTTTTCGTCTTTGGAGACTCTATTTTTGATGCCGGAAACAACCACTTCAACAACAACTGCTCCGCTCAGGCGGATTTTCCGCCCTACGGATCGAGCTTTTTCCATCGTCCCACTGGAAGATTCACTAATGGAAGGACGGTAGCTGATTTTATTTGTAAGTTCACATTTCATATACATATTTTAGTAACCAAGCTAAAACCAGTTGGTTGTAAATGAAAATACAAATTCATCAAAAAACAAAGAGTTACATGTTGTTGTTTTTCGATGGATTAAAATGGCAGCACAGTTTATGGGCATTGATCTGCAAAAGCCATTCCTAGAGACACAGATTGCTGTTAACAATGGGAGCTGGAAAGGTTATCCCACAAATGGCATCAACTTTGCTAGTGCAGGCAGTGGTGTTCTACAAGGAACAAATCACGATTTGGTAATGCATCATTATTACATCAACGGTCCCAGAAATTCCAAAACCTTTCCATAAATGTAACAAATGTTTAATTTGATGCAACAGGGGGTGACATCAATCCAACAGCAGCTGCAGCAGTTCAAGGCATTAGTAGAACAGAACCGCGTAGACAAAACTCTGGTCCAAAAATCCCTGTTCTTTTTGGAGTCCGGTTCAAATGACATCTTCAACTACTTTATCCCCTTTGACCCTCCATCCCTAGACCCTGATGCCTATGTCCAAGCCATGTTGGCACAGGTTGGGAACTTCACTGCCCAAATCTACCAGCTCGGGGCTCGA
>KK900094.1:115502-131570 GCA_000696445.1 Aquilaria agallochum
AGGGTCTTGCTGCCCGGTGCACCGGCCAGTCGATGTTTCGGAAAGATGAATGTGATGGTTAAGAAGTACAACAAGGGTTTGGAGAGCTTGGTGAATGAAATGCCGGTCAAGCACCCTGGAGCCATTGGTGTCTTTGGGGCTGTTTATGATGTTGTCCAACAATTTAGAGCAACTCCCACTAGTTATGGTTTTTCGAACGTAGCAGACGCATGTTGTGGCGATGGGACCTTAGGAGGGGCGCTTCAATGTGGGAAGGATGGGTACAAGATTTGCAAGAACCCGGATGGATATTTGTTCTGGGATTACTTTCATCCTTCTGAGCATACTTACGGACTGATCTCCAAAGCACTATGGGGTGGAAATAAATCTCGAATCAGACCGATTAATCTCAAGACTCTAGCTAATGCTACATCTTAGCTTCTCATGTTTGGACAAGGGAATTCCAGTTCCTAAAATTATAGGGAGTAAGATGGTCTATGGATTTTGTCCTCTTCTCATGACTTCTCTTTAGTTGGATCGACTTATATCTCGGTATCCTTCTTATTAGAAAAATTAATGAAAACAGCCGCATAATTGGTATATGTAAACTTTGAGCTCCTATAATATCCCTTTTTTCCATTGTGAAATAATGCAATTTTCTTTTATTTTTTTTTCCCGCTTTTTTTCGCACAAACAATAAATTTAAAATTTTTGGATTAATATTCATGCATCCGTTAATTCATTTTTGGATGAACCGAACACTGCAGCATTTTGAGTTGAATTTAATTGTGGAAGTTAAAAGGCAATAATAATGCCGAGCTATAGTTAAATTCATGGAAAAGCCCGCTAAATTAGCAATAACCCATATCAACTCTCAAAGTTTAAAGTTCCGGTACCCTTGTTTGTGTACCCAAAGAAAAAAAAATTCTTTTGTTTTTATACCGAGTACATTAGAAGATACAAATTTGAGAGGGGAAAAAAGATCAAATCAGAGAAACAAATCCATTAAAAGACAATTATGTCATAATTAATACAAATTAATTGTCCTGTGTTGTTAGTTCAGGTGGCAATGCACTAACGGATATGGACTCTTTCACACCCTTAATTCGGATTCAAGTCTCCCTTTATCCTTTTCTCTTAACACTCAACTCTCAACTTCTTCTAATGCCTGATTCTATATATAAAAAAAATTAATACAAACCCAACCACATTGAAATTTATTTAACAGAAAAATTTTCACAAAGTTTGTTTTGTAATTCATAAGATTCGAGATCAAAATTTTACTTAGGGAGGATATATAATCTCATTCCTAGCTACTTTACCACACAAATGTTTAGTGCAAATATATTAGTATTGAATGGCCTTGATTTTGATTTCAACAAGAGTTCCGTTACATTCTGGAACTCCAGCTCAACTACTAGTTGCTAGAACATACATCCCGGTCATGGTCAAAGTTTGAATCCATCCATCCAATTTACACGCTAAAATTAAAATGTCAAATGTGGCTCGTGACCTTACAAATTTCAAGCAATATACAAATTCCCTTATAACCTTTGCTAACTAAAATATATCTCTTTCTCATATAACTAAACAGATGTTTTTTATTATTAAAAACAAAAAAGAGTTCCATCACATTCATTGTTTGTCTATGAGGTCTATGAAGCCTTCTTGGGGGAGATGTAGCTGGTGACCTTACATATTTTGAGCAACATGCAAATTTTCTCATAATTTTTACTAACTAAAATGTATATCTCTCTTGTATAATTGTTACCGATTAAAAGAAATTCGTCCATGACCCCTTCTTTTATCTCTTTTGGCTTTTCGGTTTGGTTTATAAAGAAGCTGAGGAAAGGAAAATTAAACCTTTTACGTACAGAAAATAAACGTGTTGTCCTCCGCATCCAAGTTGGCGCCTTCTTAGGTTCAAAATTCACAATCGCGTCCTCCTCTACAGGTGTGATAAACCTGAATAATGAACCGTGTTTTTTTAATTCAAATTCAGTATTACAAAATATAAAATTTAAATAAGATACATTTTAAATATAGTAGATAGGTGATATATATGTTTTCGGAATTGAAAAGCAACTAAACCAATATTAATGATATTGTTTTTTTTATAAACACAAACATTTTCACAAGCATATAAGAGTTTAAGACATCTTATTGCATATGTATTGAAGAGTGTATATTTCTTTTAGAGTGGAAAAGCGCCCAAATCAGTATTGTACCAACATTATATGAATGAGTGGAGTGAGATTGAGGTTTTTTAAAATCTGCAAAAGTACTCTAATAAGTATTATACTGGCACATATGAACAAGTGGGAGAGGTGGGGGTCGAATGACCGGCATCGCCCCACTTCATGTGTCTTTTGAGCAACTCACACCCACTGTTCAATAAACTTAAAATACTTAAAATCATTATCCCTTCCACTGAATTTAAAATCAATATATCTTCCGCTGAACTTAAAATCAATATACTGATTGTCTCTTTCATTATTGGCATTCCCTGGCTTTCAAACATTCACACTGCGAAATGAAATAAAAAAGATGTAAGTACAAATTTGCTCGGTCTAGTTGTTTCTTTAGAATGACAATTGTATTTCGTATTTTTTATCATGTTTTCAGGTAGAACTAAAAGAAAGTGGAAAAAAAAATAGAAAAACTAACAGTGTTAGACCAAACTTCAATCACTTAATAAAAAAAATGTGTTGAAATCTAACTGTAGAGGTGCGAAATGTTTTAATTCAGTTTGTAACAGGTTATAGCTATGTTGTCAGACTCGGATTAGAAGATGATTCGGTGAGCCTTAGCAAGTCGCATGTCAACCGGCCGGAGCGGTTCAACCGGCCAAGGTTAATGTTATTGAAATTATGACTTGCATAGTTGTTACCTTTCATAATTGAAGTTTGATCGCTTTAAAAACAAAATAACAGGAAGTAGAATTAATAATGCTAATTCTAATTTGTGAGATCAACAAACATAGGCCTGGACTTATCTTCAATTTTGACCTTCTTCCCTTTTTCGCGAATCTCGTTGTCTTTCTTTTACATTTTCTTTGATATTTAGTAATTTCTTTCCTTTTTAACTGTCAATTTGTTTCCCTTTTTCCCTCTCATTTTTTTCTTTCCTTTTCTTTTCCAAAATCTATTTGACTTCTTAAAACATGTTTACTTCTCTAACATTTATCTCGGATTTTCTCTCCAGAAGTCCATTAACTTGCTACCAACATTTCTACTACCCTCCCATGATTTTTCTTTTTGGGATTCTTGCTGCCATTTTATCCACTCATTTCTCCAAAAAAAATGCTAAACAGTCATCCAATTTTGCTCTTCTTGGTGTCCCAGCGAACATATCAAGCATCGTGAAGGTGATTTTGACATGTTGGAAAGAGGAAAATGAAGTTGGATGATGAGATAAAACAAGTCAACTAAGTCAATTGGGTAAACAAGATCTACCGAGTGAATTGAGTTTTTTTATTTTGACCGATTTTTGGCCCGCTAAGTTGGGGTACTCACTCGGCCCAAGCAAAATAACTGGATCACAGTCCGACTGATTCAACCACCGGGGCCGGGCGATTTTGAGAACACTCATAACAACCCGTGAATCAATTTGTGCTTAAATTGTGGTTGCTTTGTTACTTTTCTCAACAAATCTTAAATCCCATAAATATTTAAAGAATTTTTTTTTCGAGAGTTGATGCGAGACAATTTACTGGGCAACAACCCATCACCCAATCACTGTCATGGTCGCTGTTGATTTCGGTTTTCCTTACTATAAATTTTCCAAGTAAAGTTATCCGAATTGAAGTGATACAATTTTAACAATAAATAGCTACATCCTACATTAAAAGAATACCAATGACAACGCAAAACCCTCTCTGGATTTAATTTTACATTAAATTTCGTTACCTCCTGTAAACGCAATTTTTTTAAAGATTTTTTTTCCCCAGCGACATGGTACTCCCTCCATCGGATGATCGCATTTGTATCTTACTTTATTTTGAAGATTATTTATGTTGTGTCACATAAATTTTCTTTCAATATTATAATTCACACAATAATACAATTAGGTACAACACCTGTAACAGTGCTATTTTTTATTGGCCAAGTAACAATGCTTTGGACTAATGTGTTTTACACAATGGAAACAATAATTTAAAAGAAAAAAATATTATGAAACGGAGGAAAAGTAATATCTAATAGATTGGTAAAGTATATTGCCAAATTTGTTCATAATTATTACTACATTCTTATAACAGTCTTCAAACTAAGCTACGGATGAAAAAATTGTAGCTTTGTTTATGATTTTATTTAAGAGTCACATACAATAACCCATATATAGTCCGCTCTTTTATCAAATATATATTTTACTTTGCGTTCTAAATTATTAGGATAACCAGTTGATTGAATATCACATAAATAACTATAACTTCCTTTGTGAATCACATGCAATAATGCAATCACAATTCACAACCCTTTATACCACATATACCTACTCTAACTATAGATCTAAATTATAGACATCAATATTATTCTGTTGTTGTTGTTATTATTATTATTATTAAGATATAAAACTATTGCACCACTGTTCTAGTAGAACACTCAGAGAATATACCTGTCATATAAATGGCCAAGTTCAAATTGGACATTTGCCAAGGTGAAAAAGCCTACGATTGTTAATGTGACTTAGAAGTCATCCAATTTCTAAAAGACAAATAATTACCCCACTTTTTTTTCCAACAGATTACTAATGCTCATGCTATCTATACTTATAACATGTTTGTGAGTATAAAAGAAATATTCAGTGCCAAATTTAATTCTTCATTTATAGGTTTCCCCTATAATAAGTAAGTTAATGTTAATAGGTGGAAAGAAAGGAAAACGTGTGAAGTTTTTGGATGCAAGGAATTGGACAAAATGATATGGGTGCAGCCCCATAATGATGATAACGGAGTTGCTAAGCGGTAGAGCGGCCTTAAAGGTGGAGGCCGGAGGGTGCAGCAAGCAAATTAGCAAATCACACGCAAAACCCTTCACATCACACCCCATCCCACCTGGGCACTGACCCTTGGCCCATGCTGCCTCCCCCTGACATTAACAGCCCATCGAACCATATAAACGAATTCCCAGGAATTGAAATAGCGGCTTTACTCGATTGGCGCCCAATGTTTTTTTTTTTTCAATAGCAACTTACGAACGTAAAATTCTTCTTAGAACAATGTTTGAGTATCCTTGCACATGTAATAACTTACTAATGATAATTTCGACACTAGAAATATTCTATAATTCACATGATTTTTCATAATGTATTCATCTTTTTTTCTTGTGGTGTTTTGAGTTTTGGGTTTGGAGGGTTTCACATTTCTTAATTTATAGTACAAAGAGTCGATAGACTTGTTGCTTGTTGCAATTGGAGAATACTTATAAGACAAGGTAGTTTTTCTTCATTCACTAATTATGTAAGTAAAAATGTTTTTTCTTCATTGGCTTTAATTTTTGACCTTTTCTATTTTTGGTGAAAGTAGGATTTAACAATTAAAACATTACAGTCCTACCACTCGACATAATGATATGGAGATTAAGTGGAAATTTGAAATTTGAATAGAGTCTCACCATTTTCTCATATAATGTTAGTATTGTTGGCTCAGTAACTTTCTTGATCCTAAAAAATAAATATTACTCTGTCCCTTTACTGATTAGTACATTGTATACTTAGACTTGTAAAAATAATTCTATGCTAAATAGAAACAATAGAACTATTACTAATTTAGCTTATACATGAAAGAATGTTTGTTAGTAAGATTAGCTGACAGTTTTTCTTTTTCATGCTCAATCACATAAACTATTCCTCGCAGACTTTAGTCAATTATAAATTTTGTAAAATCTCTGCATAGCGGTACATGATTGCTGTACGTATCCAAGGTTAGATTACTTGAAGCCCACATGTAGATATATATTTGGTGGCGACATAGACTAACTAATGCATAATGATGCCTCAGGCTCAACCCCAGCACCAAACCATATTGCTAGTCTTTGTTTGGACCCCACACGCAATAACTCAAATCAGCCGAATAATAAAAATATCCCCGGTATAACAGAAACATAATGACTCAGCCCTAATAAAACACATGAAATTTCCCTTACGTTTCGCCCTTTTNGCCACAAATCTCGCAGACACGCCCGCCCACGCACTCTACCGCCTCCCATCGCTGACCCCCCCTCGGTCTTCCTATATAACTATAATTCCCCAACATTCTCCTTCCTCATCAGCCGTCAAAGCTTTCCAGTTCCGACTAAGCCTAACCTTTCTTCATTTTGGGTCTCTGTTTTTATCCCCTTTGATTTCCATGGGGAACTACGTTTCTTGTACTCTCGCCACGCCGTTGATCAAGAGCGGGAGGGCGGCGAGGGTGGTGTTTCCCGGCGGCGAGATCCGGCAGTTCCGGGAACCCGTCAAGGCTGCCGAGCTCATGTTAGAGTGTCCGAATTTCTTTCTCTCCAATTCCAGCTCGCTCCACATCGGACGGAGGTTTTCGCCGCTGATCGCCGACGAGGAGCTCGAGCTTGGGAGCGTCTATATCATGTTTCCCATAAAGAGAGTCAACGCGGTTGTGACTGCGGCCGACATGGCAACGCTTTTCATGGCGGCCAACTCCGCTGCCAAGCGAATATCCGGCGGTAAAGTGAGGGTTCAGCCGGAAAATGCCGGATCAAGCGACGGGGCTCAAGAGGGAAGTGAACAAGAGTGGAGGCCTAGATTGAGTTTGGATGGGTTGGAAGAGGGGTTTGCCGCCGGCGAGATGAATTACAGGCTAAGCGTCTGCCGGTCGAGGAAGCCGTCTTTGGCGACCATAAAAGAGGAACCGATAAGCTCCAGATGAAATTAATTAGTATTTATTAAAGAGTAATTAGCTTAATTTCTAGTAGTTAATGTTGTCTATAGATTTCTATTTGCTTTAGAAGATACTGCTCCGTGACTTAGAAAATGGTTGACAGGTGTAATATGCTTTTATTCGGTTGTCACCTGTGACAATCTTGATTTTACGAAAGAATTTATATGTGATGACAATTACTGGAAATATAATTGTACCACACATACATATTTTGATAAAAGAAAGCAAACCACTAGATTCATTTATCGTACAATTAAATCACGTCAAAATGATGAAATCAAAATAGAAATTTCTTTTTTCGTAAAAGAGTTTATTCCAATTAATAATAAATTACACAATATCCATAATTAGCAACTTGAATCAGTACAGAAAAACACAGATATAATAAAACACTAAAAAATTAAGTCTTTTGCAGCTCAGGCCTCCAAGTCTATTTGCTCATATTAGTCCTCAAACTTTGTATTACTAGATTAGGTTAACCAAGAATAAGTTTCAAATGAATCAAACTGTACCGACAGGCAAATCTATATAATACTCTATATAATACGTTAAAATGGAAGGAGACTATGCGGTTGAGTCTTGTAACACCTGTCTTTGGCCTGGGGGATTAATTCCTCTTTTGGTCCCCACAGTTTGTTTTTGTGTCAGGCTGGGTACTGTGGTTTGGAAGGTTCCATGTTGATGTGGCCTTGGGTTACAACACCTGTCCTTAATTTGCCATTAAAATTTAGGTGGTAGTCCTTAATATGTGGGGCTTTTTTCATTTAGGCCATGAATTCCTTACAAGTTGCAATGACACCTAAGGAAAAGTGTAATTCTGGTGTTGCTTTTCCCTCTGTTTTTTTATGGGAGAGCTATTGGATGTTAGTATTACATATTAGTAGCTTCTGTTTATTCTAGGTTGTAGATTATCATGTTGTTTTGTGATTTGATGTGGATTTGTTTGTAACAGGGAAAATTTGAAGGAGTGATGAGGTTTTATTATGTTTATTGGATGAAATCCAAATAGTGGTATTTATAAGTTTATTTTGTTGCATTGGTGGTTTCAAGTGTATGAACATTACGGTTTGGTACCAGGGAGAACATCGAATAGAAGTTGCCAGAAGGAGGGAGATTATGTGCAAAGTGGCATTGCATGGGAACATCATAATTACCTTATTAACATCATCATTACCATAGATTCTTTTTGCTACTCTCTTCGTCTCTTCAACTTCTATGTGTGTCATCTAGATGTGGCTGGTCGAATGTGGCCATTAGAGAATGAGCTGCAAAGGCATGTTAGAGGAAAGTGGTGAGTTGTAGATTAAAAAAAAAGTTAATAAGACTGTTGTCTTCACTAATTCATCCAGAACTTAAATCTATCTTCACCCAAACAAAATGGACATGATGTCCTAAGAGATGGTGACCCTATGGTGCCACTTCAGTGTTGCCACTTCTTTTCACGCTCATGCCATTGTTGCTAGCAACCTCATGATTATTGGTGCTCTTGTGAAATTGACCTAAGAATCATCTACAATATGCAGTTCACATAAGCAAGAATAGGAAAACAAGTCAAACAGAAGAATAACCCAATTTTGATTTCGAGTTGCTCTAAGAACAAAATCCCTAAAATGGAATTATATCAAATCACCTGATACATGCATCCATTTGATCGTTAGCCCAATAACAACAGTAGCACATTCAGTCTAGCTCCAACTTTGCGTAAGAGTACCAGAAAGATCCAAGTACCTTTGAGGTTTAAGGATTATGTGTAAAATCGTATATTCTTAAATGATGAGAGTTGTACCGCATAACGGTTTGCCGTTGTACCAAAATACTACATATAAGGAAGTGAATAAATGTGAGAGGGGCATGAAAGGTTAACCAAATTCTTCCTCCTTTACTTTCTTTCTCTCTCTTACCTTATATCTTTCATTTTTCTTTTCCTATATTGGATTATTTGGTGTTTACTGGAAAGGTGTTGCATAATTTAGTGCTTTCATTGAGAGGCAATGGGTGAGGGAATGACCACTAGAACCAAAGCTCTTGAGGAAAATATCACAAAAATCTTTAAGCAACTTTAGCAACATTCTTCCACCATCTAACACATGGAATCTATGTGCTCCACCATTCAGCAACATGTTGTAACTATAGAGAAAAATTTCCCTATGACTGAGTCTATCTAGAAAATGTTATCTTCACAATAAGCAATTCTCTCTCGGAGATTGTGCTCAAGCTTGCTCTCATCGAGAAATAGCCCAGCTTACCACTGCTTATGCTCACTCTGTCCTCACCGCCACAGGTAACGATCGAATCACCCCAATCACACCCAAGAGGCATGAATGTGACCCAACTCCCTAATTTACCATTGCCAACATCTCCATGACTACTGAAGCTCGAGATTCCTGTATTTGCAAAGGAGAATATCCTGGGGTGTGTGTTTCAAATTGGAAATTTCTTTGCATACCATCGAACACCAGACAATCAGAAGCTCAAAATTGTTACCTTCTACATGATTAGTCCTACTTAGATGTGGTTTCAGTGGATGAGCTTGACCTAATAAGCCTTTGTGCGACATTTGGAGTTGTGTTTCGGCCCCTTAACTTACATCAACCACAAGGCTGTGCTCTTTAAATTGAAGCAGTCCACCACAGTAGCCACATACATGGCAGAGTTTGAGGTGATTTCCATACAGATAAGGGGGCTCACAAATCAGAACTTACTCAGCTGCTTTTTTTATGGGTTGAGTAACAAAATCCAATGAGAACTTCTACTATTGAAGCCAACTTCCCTGCCGTAATCCATGGGCATGGCAAAGCTTGTAGAAGACAAGCTTCTAGAATTAAATCATCCGATGGTCCACTTCATTACATACCTTGAACTTATTCAATCAGCAACAACTCCATTCTAAAGTAGTTGGTGAACAAGGGAGTTCCGGCGTCAAAGCTTCCTATTAAACACTTATCTTGAGTAAAGAAGGCTGAATACCACGAAAAGGGATTGTGTTAGAATTGCGATGAACGATTTGTAGTTCCCATGCTTGATAGCTGATGATGATAAAGAGGACTTTGTTACTGATTCGGACCCTATGGTAGACATGGCTGTTGTAGTGGATAACTCCTCAAATAAGCCCGCCATATCACTTCATGCCATCGACGATCGGCAGATGTCCATGACATTGCGAATTGAAGGTTCTATAAGGGGCAAAAAGGTCATAGTATTAGTGGATAGTGGGTTGACCCACAATTTTATATAGGGCTAGATAGCTAGACATTTCATTCAATTTGCAGGCCAATTGAATGTCACAGTAGGAGATTGAGTTACCCTTGAATGCCCAGGTAAGTGCAGGCAAATTCCTCTTCAGTTAAAAGAGCATGAATTTACCATAGATTTTTTTTTCTATATTACCCATTTATGGAACGAATGTGGCTTTGGGAGTGCAATGGTTGGCAAGCCTCTGCCCAATCCTTTACCATTGCAAGAAACTTTTCATTAGTTTTACTCACAATCACAAGTAGATAACTTTCCATGGGCTAAAAGAAGCTGGGCTTGCTCTTATATCTTACAGCCAGCTACTTTATGGGCTCAAAATAAATGGAGTGACAACCCTATTTTTGTTATCTTTGGCAACTCAGTCATTGGCCACTAAAGCTACTCTAGACATTGCCCCTCTCACTGATGACTTACAGGCATTATTAAACCAATATGAGTCTGTGTTTTCCAAACCCTTCAAATCTAGGGGTGGCAACAGTCAATGTCAAACCCTACCGGTACCTTACTTCTAGAAGGAGGAGAAAAAGAAATTAGATTGAGAGATGCTAGCCGAAGTGGTTATTTGGCCTAGCACCAGCCTATATTATTCGCTTGTGTTACTCATTCGGAAGAAGGATTAAAGCTAGAGATTCTATGTTAATTATAAAGCCCTCAATGTTTTTACCGTGAAAGATCACTTCCCGATACCCACCTTCAATGAGCTATTGGATAAACTGCAAGGGCTACAATATTTCTCAAAAACTGGGCTTACGATCTGGGTATCATTGACCACGAGTTCATCCTCGAGATATTGAAAAGACTGCATTTAGAATGCACGAGGGTCACTATATATTTAGGTGATGCCATTTGGCCTATCGAATGCTCCGAGCTCTTTTTCAAGCATTGATGAATTTAATTTTTCAACCTCTCATAAATAAATAGGTGTTGGTTTCTTTTGATGATATACTCTTCTACAGTAAAAGTTAGAAAAATCATCTGGAACACTTGCAGTAAGTGTTAGACATTTTACAAGAACACTCACTACATTTCAAGCTTTTTAAGTGCATTTTTTGCCAAACCTCTATTTCTTACCTAAGGCATATCATCTCGAGTTCTGGAGTTAAAGTGAATTTGGATAAAATTAGAACAATCAAGGATTGGCGTAGGCAAGAAAATGTTTGTCATTAACACAACTGTTAAGAAAAAATGGTTCTTTATAAATGGACCAAGTAGCAGTAACCTTCAAGGCCCTCAGCACCACACCCATTCTAAGGATACCTGATTTCTCAGAGAAATTTATGGAATAGACTGATGCCTTAGGGCTTAGAGTGGGAGTTGTCCTATCACAAAAAGGGTCAACCAATTGCTTTTTTCAGTAAACAAATTGGACCTAAGTTGCAGGCTGCATCTACATATATGAAGGAAATGTATGCAATTGTGGAGGCTGTCAGGAAATGGCTGCAGTACTTAGTAGGTCAAACGTTTATTATCCAAACTGACCACCAAAGTCTAAGAAGCATGCTAACACAAAATATTTAGACACTGGAGCAACAACAATGGCTTTCCAAGTTGATTAAGTATGATTTTGTGGTGCAATATAAGCCTGGAAGAGAAAACATTCTTACAGATGCTCTATCTCGGTCAATTAAGGGGTCATTGCATACTTTACAAAGGATGTCTTAACTTATATCTACATTGTTACAGGCATTACAAATATTTATTGCCCAACACGGATCTTCGACAAAGCTCTTATAGGCCATCCAAAATTAGCCTTTGAATTAACCAAATTACATGATGAAGGATACCTTAATACTATTAAAAAGGTGTTTCCATATTCCAGCAGCATTTGCTTTACATTTCTTCATAATTTATGAGTTTCATAACTTCCTAGTAAGAGGGAACTCGGGCTACCAGCACACATTTGCTAGGATAACCGCCACCTTCCATTGGGAAAGAATGCACAAGCAAATTAAGGAGTTTGTGGAAACCTGTTCAACCTGTCAACAAGTGAAACCTCTCACATTAGCGTCATAAAGCTTATTGTAACCCTTCCCGATACCAAACAAAGTTTGGGACTGTATTTTAATTGATTTTGTTATTCATCTCCCTCCATCTGTAAGTAAAATGGTGATTTTAGTAATTGTTGATCACCTAACTAAATATGCACATTTTTGTGCACTGGGGCCTAATGTTTCGGTAGTCCGATTGGTCGACATATTCATCAAGGAGATTTCTAGATTACATGGTTTCTCTTTGAACATCATCTTTGATCGAGACCTTCTATATATGTGTGTTTTTTAGCAAGAATTGTTCAAATTATAAAGGACAACATTAGCTACCAATAATGCCTACCACTTATAGGTTGACAAGTAAACAGAGGTGTTGAATTGATTTTTGGAAGATTATTTAAGAAATTTCACGGATGACAGACCACAAGATTGGGGAAGGTATTTACCATGGTCAAAATACAACTACAACAATACCTAGTACTCTTCAATTTGCATGATGACTTTTGAAGCCTAGTACAAGTGATCTCCACCATCTTTGCTGGACTGTGTGCAAAGATTTACTTCTATCACCTCTGTTGACGAGTTACTCAAGGAATGTTTAAACATCTTTAGTCCAACTGCAAACGAACATCTCTTGAACACAGTTGTGAATAAAGAATCAAACTAATGCCCATCAAACAAAAAAAACAAGTTGCTATTAGAAACTGGGTTTTAGTGAGATTGCAACCTTTTTCTCAACACTCAGCAGTGACAAGGTTTTCCCATAAATTAGCCAAATGTTACTATGGGTCTTTTCACATACTTAAGAAGATTAATTCTATAGCTTACAGGCTGAAGCTACCACAAGAGATGAAAATCCATGATGTGTTCTACATATCACTCCTCAAACTATGTCATGGAGATCCTGCCACCCAACAGACCAGCTTCCCTACATTTTTCATTAACAACAAACTAGTATTTTAACCTGAACAAATCTTGGGCTTTCGTAAGGTTTTGCAGTAAGGATAGTATGTTGATCAGGTTTTGGTCTATTGGCACTCTCAAGATCCTTAAGAAGCAACATGGGTACCCCAGCAAAAGTTCACCAAAGATTTCCTTGCATTCAACTTTGAAGGTAAAGTCCCAACTAAAGAGGGGGCAATGATACCAAATCACCTGATGACATAGGTCCATCTGATCGCCAACCTAATAACGACAACATTACATTTGGCCCAAGTTTAACTTTGTGTAAGAGTACCATAAGGATCCAAGTCCCTTTAAGGTTTAAGGATTATGTGTAGAATCATATATTCCTAAATGATGTAAGCTGTACTACTTAACAATTTTCCATTGTATCATATTACTATATGTAATGAGGTGAATGATTGTGAGAAAGGCATGAAAGATTAACCAAATTCTTCCTCCCCTACTTTATTTCTGTCTTTATTTCTATCTCTTTTACTCTCTATCTTTCCTTTTTCTCTTTCTATCTTGGATTATTTGGTGTTTACTGGAAAGGTCTTGTATTATAGAATCATAACCCAAGTGGCTTTCAAATGTCTAATCCACTTCTAAACAATGCCAACTTTTATAGGTTGTGTGTTTTTCTAACCAATTTTGTTGAAAATTTACTCAACACTCTATGCTAAGTAAAAGTGTTATAATTTTATGCTTTGATTGGATGCACTATGGTGGAATTAGATCAAGTACTGTGCATCACCACATGAAGGAGAAGATGAACATGGCAAGATATTGATGAAGAATAAATGATTAGTTTCAAGTTATGCCCATTTTTGTATGGTAATTATTGAATCCCATTAATAAATAAATAAAGATATTTATGTAATTATGCAAAACATGGTTTTTTATTATAAAAATGATAAAAGTATAGAATAATAGAAGCACCTTATTTTTAGAGTAAAAGAAACACCTCAATTTCTTAATTTTTAAATATCATCAAATTAGAAACAACAATAATGATCAAAAGAAATTTAAAACTACAGTACTAATTAAAAGAAATCAAAACAACTAAGAAGGAAAGAGAAAACTTGAACCGAAGAAGGTAATAAATCATGATTTAAAGAAGAATTGTAAGTACAATTTCATTTTAATTAGGGATTTTAGAACATATGGTGCAAATATCTAAATTTGATATTGTAGGTAATAAGAGTGAGAGGTGTACCTTAATTTTTTTTTTGGCTAAATTATTAAAAATAGAAATGTGTCTTAAATCTTCTATGGCCAAATAGGAAGTGGTCAAAGTCATAGCAATAGGTGGCAATTGCTTTGGTAAGAAAATGGGGCCCAATAGTTGCAGTGAAAACTAAAATCAAATGGAGAAATTAGTAAGACATACCTATTGGCAAAGAAGAAAGCGGTTTTTGTGGTAGTTTTATACTCTATTGAAAGCTTATCCAATTAAGATGCATAGAACTATCAGTTTTCAGTTACTTTTGGTAAAAAGATCACGCATTTTAATTGTTCTCAAATTAGCCTGATAGATTGACACTAAAATTGGAAGTTTGAACCATGTTTTATCTTCTTTGGATAATGTAAGTACATTGTAGTAGCATTGTACTCTTTTAATGGTGAACCAAATTTTAATGCCTTCTTCTGTTATTGTTACAGATGCTATGCGACATAGTGAATTTATGTTAGGCCTTCAAGGTAAGATGATTAGCCAATAAGTGTGAATATAATTGGAAGGGACCGTAAGCTGTATTGCTTAACAAGAAAGCAAACTTCCATATGAGGACCTTTCTTTACTTAATTAAGAAAATATTTTTGATCATGTTTTTGTGAATTGTGAATAAATGATCATATTCACCCGACTATTCCAACAATAAAAGAAAAAAATAAATCGCCCATAGCGAAGCGTCTGCAAGTGAAAGTTTAAAATGATTGTAAATAAAGATAGTTGGATATAATCTTCCATGCGTTTTTTACTCAAATAACCAAGTTAAATCAAGTATAATACCTATTGCATGTTTTACTTATTGTTCACTCATGTAAAAGCTTGAATGCAATTAATCTCTCTCAAAATCTACCTAATTAATAATATCCTAAATCTATTTTCTTTGTAATTTTTTGGGAAAAGTGCCAAAAAATTATCATAGTTATGACCATAGACTGATTTGATCACTATAGCTTTCAATTATATCATTAAAGTTATAATTTAGGCCCAAATCAATCACTAATGCTACAATTTGGTACTGAATATGACACAATTTGTTAAAAATCTAATGGTAAGTATAGGAAGTTGGTGGTTTTGAACTTTTGTATACTAATGCAACTTTTAACAAATTTCAAAAACTGTGTTGTTTATATTTTAATTTATTTTTGTACGTCAATTAATTTATTTTTGTACGCCAACCACTGCATCAATCACTACCAGATCTGCCACTAAATCATGATAACAGAGGCGATGTCAGATGAGGTAGCATTGGTTATTACTATTTGCAAATAAAAACTTCCACACCAAAAAGTAGATGATCATAAACATATCTATATTGCATGAATATGTTTCATTTGATTGAGATTTAGGTTATCTGTAGTATCAGAATGTAGTGACTAATTTGAATATCATTTACGAAGAGACCAGTGGCAGATCTTGTGAATAATAAAGGTGATTGTTGCACAAAAAAGTAAAAATGATAAATTATATAGAGTTTTTGAAGTTTTTTAAAAGTTACATAAATACTTTAGGATTTTAAAACCAATAACTTTCCACATATACTGTTAGGTTTTTAATGGCTAATGGCATATTTTGCACCAAATTATAACATTAGTGGCTAATTTGGACCTAAACTATAACTTTAGTGGCTAATTTGGGCCTAAACTATAACTTTAGTGATGTGATTAAAGTCACTCAAAACTATAGTAACCAAATTGATCAACGCCTATAACTTCGATGAGGTTTTTGGCACTTTTTGCTAATTCTTTAATGAGATGAACCTGACTACAATGGGGGGGGGGGGG
>KK900095.1:0-28158 GCA_000696445.1 Aquilaria agallochum
AGTCTTCAGCTAATAAAAACGTACGAGTCTATGCATTGTTTGCTCAACAAGTTTCTTCTTGCTCTGTCAATACTCCAACAAGGATGAGCAACATCGATGGTGACCAAAGCAATAATGTGTTCTACGAGGAGCAAAAGGTGAATGACGGACCTGAGACGGCTTTAATTATTCGGAAGTTGGTGAATGATTATGATCTAATCATTGTTGGTAGACGATATGGGTTGGAATCTGCTCAAACTTCAGGTCTCTACAAGTTAGCTGAGTTTCCAGAGCTAGGGACTGTTGGGGACTTGCTTGCCTCCACAGATGTAGATTGTTGCACGTCAACATTAGTTGTTCAACAATAAAATTAATTTCAATGAGGAACTTCAAACTTTTCCTATTTCCTTTTCTAGTTATCTTGTTGAGCATGATATTTATTTTTGTTGTAGTTTCTGCAAAATTAAGTATAGGGCTCCAACCATTTCTTTGTCTCATGTTTAACTCTTTTTTGTGTGGAAAGATATATTAGGCTCTTATGATCCGTGTGTATATTTTTAAAGGCCCACTCTATCAAATAATAAATCAATTGCTTTAATGCATATATTATTGCTGCCAACTCTAAATCATGGGTAGGTTGCCTTTGGCGTGCCCTTAGTGTGTGATCTTCAATATTGATAGAATATTTAATAAGATTTTTGTGAAAACTGTTAATAATTTGATTAATTATTGATTTTCAGCTTTTGAGTTTTTTTTTAAGAATTTGTTAGGTCCATCAGATGGGGTATAAAAATCTAGAGAATGTTATAAAGAAGTTCAAAGTTCAGTTTATAGTGGGACTTAGTTGATTAATGATACATAAACATTTTAGATACGTTTATCTAGTTTTTCCTTTAATGGATTATAATAAAAAGTACAAAAAAAAATCATTGTAGTTATGCTTTTGGACCAATTTGCTCATCATTCTTTTAAGCGGTGCAAATTTCCTTGCTGAAGTTTTAGTTTGGGCTCAATTCCTAACTGAAGTTTTGAATTAGATACTAGTTACGACACTAATGTCACTGATGATTGAAACTTTTCGTTAGATACTAGAATATTCCATTTGGAGATGATTATGTGGCATTTATGGAAATGTGTGGCATTTGGCAAAAATCGGTCCTCCAACTCCCTTGCCTTCACCATCAAGCTCTTCCCTCACTCCCAACCCTAACTCCTCAATCACACCCCTCCACCATCCGCCAACCATCCCCTTCCAGCCTTTCCCTCTCCGGCCTATCCCCGCTCTCCACAGCCTCCTCTAAAATTGGTAGCTCGATTCCAAACTTCCATCAAACACATGGTGTGCCTACAACTTAAAGTCTGATCATGTATAGCAGCCATCCCATACTTCTTCGGAACTATCAATTGAGTGAAGGGAGTGATGCAGACTCATAGGAATTTGATTACAATTACAACGGGCTTCCACGCAGTGGCATAATAGAAAGAGTCACTAGCAGTGGTCATGTACATGCTGTGGTTTGAATTCGGGAAAATGCTGCAGGCTGTGGCATTGGGCAAAGCAGTAGTGGTTATGAAGCTGTTTGAATTGGGGAAAATGTGGTAGGCAAGCTACATGGTGACGTGTTGTCTATGGTGGTGGCGATGGCTATAGGGGGGGCTTCGATTGAGTTCGCTAGAGTGGGTTGGCTGTAGGGGGCTCCGCTCAGGAAGAACACCATTGATGCATTTAGGAGCAAGTTCCCTTCCGCCATGCTCACACAGGTTTGGTAATGATTGGCAAGGTCGAAGAGGTAGTATGGTTGGAGTCTTTTAGAGTTGATGGGTCAATTTGTATGATTCAAGAAAGTTAAGGGTTAAGATGATAATTTAAGTTAATAATTACCTCACCACGTCATCATTCAATTTACACGTTAGCACTACTAATGTCTCAATGATGAATTTGGACCCGAACCAAAACTTCAGTGAAAAAATTGGCACCACTTGAAAGAATGATAAGTAAATTGGTCCCTACGCATAATTATAGTGAGTTCTTTGGTACTTTTTCCATGGATTATACACTAGTTTTTATTATAGCAATGAGGCACATAAAATCGAGTGCTAATAGCTTATTACTTAATGAAATTGACGCGAGTTTTCCTTAACACAATGAAGATGTTCATCAACTCGATCATAATTACTATTTTTATGTTGCACAATTAATATTGATGTTAACTAATATTTGTGGAAACAAGAAAATCTATAATAATCCCTAGCTCTGAGAACTCTATCCACTCTGAAAGATTTGATGTCCGAGGATATTCCAATCCATATCATTTTCCAACAACAATTAGATCATATCCATCTACCAATTTAGAAATAAGTAATGCTGTCCTCAGCCCATCCTTCATATTTTCCTCCATGTAAAACTCATTCTGCTTTCCAATATTTGTTTTAACTTACTTCAACTCTTTAACATCAAGGATCGTGTCCTAATTCAAAGATTCTGTGAGTTTGTGACACTTTGTGGTAAAATGGATAATGGTTAGGCAAACTTTTGGATTTTTTGCCATCATTTTTACCAAAGCTAACGCTTTATGATCATTTTTTCCACCATAGAACATCATGTAGAGGTTGAAAGAGATGGGTGAAAGTAATTTTGCAATCATTTGACTTGCGGTAGGGCTGTAAATAAGAATTCCAACTGAGCACAAAGCTTCCTATAGAATGTAACTTTTGGACTCGACCAGGCCCCCAATGGACCACTTCCTATGGAAGAGGAGGACGATGAGGGTTGTCCGCTAGTGTGGAGATGTCGATGTGCGTTGTGTTAGGAGGTGAGATGGTTGTTAAAGCATTCATATCATCTTAATCGAACCTAAACTCTTTTGCTCCAATTGATTGAAAGCTAGAATCACATCTTCAAAGTAGTGAAATAAGACATGTCTCTTCTTATGTCTTGTATGATCTAGGAAGATAGAGGTGGTACTCCTTATTAGTTCCATGAGCTGAAGAACATAAACACCCATAGGGCACTCCCAAGTCTAGCCAATAGCATTGAGGAAGCTTACCAAGGGTTTGACCTCGTCTGGATGATGGATGCAAGAAAGGATTTTGAATTTTGAGTTATGTTTCATACTAATGATGTTACCTTTCTCGTACTCCCCACATCTTATGTAAATGGAATCATAAAGATACCTGATTGCAATTGGTAGAATAGATGTAGATAAAGATGTCTTAGTATTTTCTCTACATTAAATGTTGAGGTAAGTAAATCCCAAGTTATTTCCCTCAAATAATTTTTATTAAACAAGTGAAAGCAAGCTAAGTAAGGATCAATTAAGTTCCAAAATGTTATTGGCACCTAAAGGGCAAGGAGGGCAAAATGGTAATTTTAGCCCAAGACAATGACATGATCGTAATTTCAGTAAAATTAGGTTCATGCAAGTGTTTTAAGCTAATTGATTTAAGACCATAAGTGTTTATAGCCATTTGAAACAAAAGTAAAAATTAAGGGTGAAAAATGTACTAAGTGAGAAATTAAGCTATTATGTCTTATAATGGCGTAAGTGGCCTAAGGGAAAAGTGTTTGGGTAAGAAAAACCTTTCTTTGGGACAATGAGTGATGATGTGGGAAGAGTTTAAGTGGCTTAAGTGATTCAAAGTTAAGTTTAAAGGCCAAAGTGTCAAATGAAAGAGAGGTTGGCTATATAAGTGGAGGAGATGACATTATTCATCATCTCCCCCATTTGCCATTTTCGTGCCTCTCTCTCCTCCATAGTTCTCCACCTTCAAAGCTCCCATTCTAGCCAAAATTCCACGAAAATTGAAGGCTCTAAAGCCATCCTAACAAGCCATTAGCTCATTTTTTTGTAGATTTGGTGTATTTGGAGTTGTTCTTGCAAGTTTTTGGTTCAAACCCTAAGGGAAATGTCTTTAATCCTTATGGGTTAGTTCTAAGCTTGTTAAATGGTTAGAAATGGTCTTAACTTTGATCTTTTGGTGTCCAATTTGGTTGAATTCAAGCTTGAAACTCAAGGGAATTGATGGAGCTCGAGTGTGCTCATTGCTTGTTTCCTGCTTTAAGGATGATTTGAGGTAAGAAATTTAAGTTAATTTAGCTCCAATAATGCATAGAAATGTAGTATTATGTGTGGGAATGAAGTAGAAATAAGACCAATGTGAATTGGCCTTGGGATGGGAAAGTTTGAGCAAGTTTCGTGCAAGTTTGCACGCTGTCATGCAATGTTGTGGTGAATTGGTGACACGTTGCCATTAGTGACGCCATTTGGCGACCGGCAACGCGAAATGGAGACGTGTCACCATTAGACGCTAGGATTCTAGAGCATTGATGCCTTTAGCATGTATCGCCGATGGCGTCGCCAACTCAAGCTTGAGGCATCTTAAGGATGTCTCAAACTTTTGGTTATCATCCCTAGGCTAATTTAAGATATTCTGTAGCCTTGGTTGGGTATATAACTCATTCCTAAGTTAAGAATTATGATTTATTTAGGTGGTAGCTAAGTGGTGTGGTTAATGTAAGGTAAGGAATGATGGCTAAGGAAGTTAAAGTGCTTAAGTTGCTAAGGTAGTGCTAACGGGATTAAGGCAGGTTTCAGATTCTTTGTTGGCCGAGTGGAAGGTCATAGACCTTTGGGCAATAAAAAGGAAATCTAAGAGGATCTCAACCAAATTTTATGGTTTGGTAAGTAAGCCACTAAAGGGCCTTGAGCTAAGCTCGAAGAACTTGGTAAATTGAACCACATAAGGCAGCTTCCCTGTACAATAAGTTAAGGGAAGAGATGAGTAAGGAAGGAGTAAGCGGTGACTTACTCTAAGTAGTCCGTTAAGGCGGGCAAGGTTTGAGTAAGTGACAATTTACTCAAAGGTGCCCGTAAGAGAACTTCATGAGGTTAGTTAAGTGCTAGCATAGGATACGAGGGCCAGTATCCAAGTACCCCAGTTGTATGAGCTCACGGCAAGTCTAGCACCTACGGGTGTAAGGACGTCCTAAGTGTATTTGCATGTGCGTATGTCATTCATTCATCCATCAATCAATTATTTACTTTGTTTGTTGTTTTTATTCTTGACTCTGGTTGTGTAGTTGGTTGCTTGTTTTGTTTTGTATGTTATATACATCTAATTGTTGTGTTTTGTATGCGTATGTATCTTTCCCCCTGCAGGTACCGAATTCCTTACTGAGTACTTTAAAGTACTCATCCCTTAAGTGTTGTGCTGGTTAAATAGGCTAGCCGGGCTTAACAGTTGCTAAGGGGTAGCTGTTAAGGCTAAGTTTTATTGAATTGAAGGTATTCTCTAAGTAGGAAACTCCAAGTTTGTAGGTTACTTATGGTATAAACTAATACTGACCAAAGTATTTACTTTACAGTTTGAGGCTAAGTGAGTACAAAGAAAGTGTGGCTCATTAGTTGAAGCTAGCTTGCGTGGGTGAAAAACTACGAATGGATCTTAGTAGATATAAGTTGCTGCTTCTACATGTATGGTAATTTCATACATAGATTGCCTCTACTAGTGTCCATTGGTGTGTATAACACTAGGGTTACTTTTGGGTGCATATAAGTTTGAGATGCATGCGCATAGTTGTTACTTGTAGTTAAAGTGACTAAAGTTTTTATGTCTTAGCTTATTTGAGTTATGTTTTGTTAACTTCCGCGACACTGTTTTCAATGATATTTTAATTTAATTATTATCACATAGCCAGCACAATGCATGCATATTTCCTTTGCAGGGTAGGCTAAGTAACTAGTAACACGTAAAGATTGAAGATACTTCACGAGTAATAACTAGCTAATTGTAACCTAAGTGGGATCATAGTTCCCAAAGGGCTTACCAGTGTTAGCAATTTATGGCATTAGGGCCCTGTTCCACTACAGTTGGTATCAGAGCAGGTCAATGGTTCTAGTAGAGGCAATAAGTCACTAAGATCTAAATGTATCCTTGTGCTAAGTATAGTTAGTACTGTTTATAAGTATTCCTGGAGTTGTTGTTTGGCTTTGGTTGCAGGTATATCGGCAGATACCCGGTAAGGATCTAGTATTGAGGCAAGGGACCGAGCAAAGGTCTAGGTAGCCTTATGGTGCTAACCATAGGAAAAGTGGCGATTTTGTTGTACAGTCCCAATGGCACTATGGCGTATTAGCGCAAGGAGAATGGTCAACCCTCTAAGGAGCGGAGATCGTGGTTCATGCCTGATGGGTAAAGGTTGAAGTGTGCTAAGGCCTATTAGTACACTGAGACCAAGGGAGGAATCCCCACCCCAAGGGCAGGACCAAGGTCAAGGAAATGTCTACAGTTATGTGGATAAGGGCAAAGTTCGACGAGCGGTCGAAGAGCCCAAGGGTAAGGGCTAAGGAGAACTAAGTTATTAAGGGTGCACTGAGGCCAAGTGAACCATCATTACCTAAGGGCAAGGGTGACATGGATACCAAGAGAACAATAGACCATGGGGTAAGGGCTACGGTGTAGTAGGACCATGTGTGCACTCGAGCCAAGAGAGTAACATCTCCACCCCAAGGTAAGTTGAGGCCGAAGCAAAGCTCGGGTAAGAGTCAGTTCATTTGGAGTCCATGGAACCCAAGGAAGAACATCACAAACCAAAAAAGGGGGGGCTATGATCTAAATGCATAGAATCAAGGAAGGTAAAGGACTAAGGGCATAAACATGCTCGAGGTCGAAGCCTGAACAATGCTAAGGTGAAGAACGCCTCAATCACCGGGGAAGAACTGCTAGTACTCAAAGACAACCAAGAAGATTTACTTAGATCAATTGATTGGTCAAAGAGCTGACAACAAAGAAAGGTACCTTTAAGTTTTCAGCATAGTAGTAAGTAGTTTTCTTATTTAAACTGCTATGTCTATGGTTGTAACTAGCTTGCCTAGAAAGCTAGGATTACGGATGAAGTGTGGGTATGAGAACCTATAAGAGCCCGAGAAGGGCATGTTTTATTTAGACCCTTAAAGTGGTTCAATTTTTGCCTAGAAGCTTAGGGGTAGCACGTATGTGGTGATTTGTGGTTGTGGTTTATTGTTTGGTGTGGTAATGCTTAGGAAGATGATCGATTAAGGGGGCATAAAGGCTAACTTAACCGTGTCGGTCATAGGGGACCATTAAAAGCATTCTAAAGGTAAGGGTGACTTGCACAGAAGAGTCGATAAGTCATGCCATGAGTTGAGCCTTAAATTAATCAAACTTGTACCTATGGTGTAAGGAGTGCTTTATGCACTATAGGAACCGTTTAAGGAAAGACAACTCTAAGACAGTTATGACTGGTCCAATTTTGAAAAGTGTTGCACCCTAGTTATAAAGGGTTACCAGGTAAGGAAAGATTCGATTATTTGAGCACTCGCAACTAAGGTAAGAGGGCTTATAAAGCCAAGAGTTACTTTAGGAACTTGAAGTTGCGAGTGAAGAAAAGTAAATGGTACCCTAAGGACTCACAGTAATTGCGAGAAGTTTATAAGTGAAGGTTGAGAACCATAACCCATAGGTCTAAAATCTATAAAAATGTCAGAAAAAGGTGCGGTTCCTTAAGGAGGGGAGTCCGTTGATTTTTAGGGTTCAAGAGTTAACCTAAGCCTTAAAGACTAAAAGGGTAACATCCAGATCCCTAAGAAATTACAATCCAGAATGGGAGTGTAAGAGAGGAACCATGGAAGCACCATTAGCCAAATGGCTTTAAAGATAACATAAGTAAGTTAGAAGAAGTTGTCCTAAATGGTTTAAAACCAGGACCTATAGCTGATAAGAACACCCATGGAGACAGAATAAACCCTAAGAAATAAACTTATGCCTAGCACTTTTGTTATGGTCTGTATTGACCTAAGATTTCTCATGAAGAGTAAAGGTGAATTGAGCAGTGTTCTCGAGTGTTTGGGAGTTCATTCATTCTAGATAGTGGGGGCCCATTATGAGTTTAAAAGAGCTAAGAAAGCTTTAAGCTAAAAGGCAAAGAGTGCGGGCCTAAGTTAACCCTAAAGGTTCGTAAGGAAAAAGGACCTTAAGGTCTAAAGTGTACTCCACTATTGAAGGGTCTCAAGTAAATTAGGAAGAATCGACATTGGTATAGTTGGGTGTGAATGCCAAGTTAAGACCTTAAATATAAAAGAGCTCAAGATGGAGTTAAGTGTAAGTAAAGGTAATATCCTCATTAGTGGATTTAAGGCAACCAAAGTTGAGGTTGTTGGAAAATTTAGTGAACTCTCTAAGCCTAAAAAATTTATGGGATTCTTTATTTCCTTAAGGGGTAAGGTAAGAGGTTACCTAAGTGGTTTAAAAGTCAAAGTGGGGTTAGTTCATGGTTAAGAAAGACTCTTGAATAAGTAGGTAGCCAAGAAAAAAACAAAAAACCCCAAGGTACGATTGTTAAGCTAAGGTAGTTGGAATCACCTAATGAGTCCCTAAAGTTCAGCTACTAAATGATGGCCTTGAATCACTAAGAGCCTATGAGAATGAGTCATACTAAAGGCTATAGTAAATCTTAGTGTTTGAAGAAACTTTAAGTGCCTAAGTGAAATATGGGCCAATTAGGTGCCAATTAAGACTTCATCAGGCATAAGAAGGTTGTAGATTTCAGTTAAGCCCAAGGGTGCACACACTATGGGCTACGAGTGTGTAAATCACACTAAGTAGTCATGGTGGTTAGTGCATAAGGATGGGCTAATTAGGCGATGACCTAAGAATGTGCCTACATATAAGGAAGCAAGGTATAGGTACCAAAGCGGCCTTAAGTAAGGCATAAGATTTGTAAGTCTCATTCAAACATCATTGTGTGTTGGGAGCACTCATGGGTAGTAGTCAGGTTGTGTTAAGCCAATGGGTTTAGGGTGTTAAGAAAGAACCTATGGATTCCATGAGAAACTAAGACAAGCATAAGGGCAAATGCTAAATGCTAAGTTGAAATCAACCAAACTAAGATTCCTAAGAAGGCCATTAATGTTGCATAAGTTACAGGACACAATGTGTACCCAAGTGTAGGAACTAAGAGAGGACCATGAAAAGTTGAACGCCAAGAATCCTAAGGGCTTCCTAAGAAAAGTTAAGAAGAGTTATGGAGCCTAATAGAACTCAATACCAAGTATACACCTAAAGTGGCGAAGTAATCGAGCTAAGGCCTAAGGGTCACGGTAGTAACATGTTAGGGCAGTATGGGGTGTTTAAAGCACCTAAGTAAGTTAATCAATGGTGCTAAGGATTGGTCTTTAGTAGTTTGAAGAGGCCTAGGACAAGGATGCAATGGCCTGAAACACTTCGCCATCAAAGAAGGCGAAGCTAATTAAGGAATGACTCCTAGGTAATAAAGAGTGAAGGAGTATGCTAAGAGTGTCTAAAGAATTAAAGGGCCAATAAATGGGTAAGTGACTAATAGTAGTAAAAAATCCAAGCATGTTAGTGATTACCTAAAAAAGTCAAGTGTTGAAGAGTTTGGTAGTCTATGGTAAACCTAAGGACACCCAAAGAATGTAAAGTCTTTGTGAACTAAGGTGCCTATACCATGGCAAGGGTGTCAAATTTATGAGTGACTAAAGTGGCTAAGGAACCTTAAGATAGTAAGTGTAAATAGCTACCTAAGAAAGTTAAGAGTAAGTCACCACAAAAAGGTACCATACTTATTGTGCTAAAAGGCAGTGATGCCAAGAGTGCTAAGTGGTGGCAACTAAGAAACACCTAAGTATGGCTAGAAAGCCTAAGTGAGGTGTAAGATTGTGGTATGTCCCACCAAGGGTGATGACTTCAAGTAGAAGACTAAGTATTCCCGAAGGTACCTTAACGGGAAGAATGGCCTAAATAGGAGCAAGTTAGCTATAAGTTGCATAGGCTTAAGTGAAAATTGGGAGTATGGGGATGTGCCTTGTGAACCAATGTAAGGTGTCCACCTCACAAGTAATGTATCTAAGGAGATGTCTCCTAAGGGGTACCTTAAGAAGTTCTCCTAACTGAGCATGATGTAAGAGGATCATCATCCAAGTGTTGTGCTCGGTTAAGAATCAAAATTTAGAGGACCAAATTTCTTAAGGTAGGGAAAATGTAAAGACTCTCCTAGTATTTCCTCTACATTAAATGTTGAGGTAAGTAAATCTCAAGTTATTTCCCTTAAATAAGTTTTATTAAGCAAGTGAAAGTAAGCTAAGTAAGGATCAATTGAGTTCCAAAGTGTAATTGGCACCTAAAGGACACGGAGGGTAAAATGGTAATTTTGGCCCAAGACAGCAGCATGACCGTAATTTCAGTAAAATTAGGTTTATGCAAGTGTTTTGAGCTAATTGATTTAAGACCATAAGTGTTTATAGCCATTTGAACCAAAAGCAAAACTTAAGGGTGAAAAATGCACTAAGTGAAAAATTAATCTATTATGTCTTATAATGGCATAAGTAGCCTAAGGGCAAAGTGTTTGGGTAAGAAAAACCTTTCTTTGGGACCAAGGAGTGATGGTGTGGGAAGAGTTTAAGTGGCATAAGTGATTCAAAGTTAAGCTTGAAGGCCAAAGTGTCAAATGGAAGAGAGGTTGGCTATATAAGTGGAAGAGATGACACTATTCATCATCTCCCCCATTTGCCATTTTCGTGCCTCTCTCTCCTCCATGGCTCTCCACTTTCAAATCTCCCATTCCAGCCAAAATTCCACAAAAATTGAAGGTTCCAAAGTCATCCAAACAAGCCCTTAGCTCGTTTTTTGTGGATTTCGTGCATTTGGACTTGTTCTTGCAAGTTTTTGGTTTAAACCCTAAGGTAAACGTCTTTAATCCTTGTGGGTTAGTTCTAAGATTGTTAAATGGTTATAAATGGTCTTAACTTTGTGCTCTTGGTGTCCAATTTGGTTGAATTCAAGCTTGGAACTCAAAGGAATTAATGGAGCTCAAGTGTGCTCATTGCTTATTTCCTGCTTTAAGGATGATTTGAGGTAAGAAATTTAAGTTAATTTAGCTCCAATAATGCATAGAAATGCAGTATTATGTGTGGGAATGCAGTAAAAACAAGACCCATGTGAATTGGCCTTGGGATGGGAAAGTTTGAGCAAGTTTCATGCAAGTTCGTATGCTATCACACAATGTTGTAGTGCGTTGGCGACGCGTCGCCGTTATCGACGCCATTTGGCGACCGGTAATGCGAAGTGGAGACGCATAACCGTTAGATGCTAAAATTCCAGAGCATTGATGCCTTTGGCGATGCGTCGTTGACGGCGCCGCTAAAGCATTAGTCCCTCAAGCTCGGGGCATCCTAAGGATGTCTCAAACTCTTGGTTATTATCCCTAGGTTAATTTAAGATATTTCATAGCCTCAGTGGGTCTAGAACTCATTCATAAGTTGAGAATTATGCATTATTTAGGTGGTAACTAAGTGGTGTGGTTAAGGTAGGGTAAGGAATGATGGCTAAGGAAGTTAAAGTGCTTTAGTTGCTAATGTAGCACTAATGGGATTAAGGTAGGTTTCAGATTCTTTGTTGGCCGAGTGGAAGGTCATAGACCTTTGGGCAATAAAAAAGAAACCTAAAAGGATCTCAACCAAACTTTATGGTTTGGTAACTAAGCCACTAAGGGGGCCAGAGCTAAGCTTGAAGAGCTTGGTAAATTGAACCACATAAGGCAGCTACCCTGCACAATAAGTTAAGGGAAGAGACGAGTAAGGAAGGAGTAACCAGTGACTTACTCTAAGCAGCCCGTCAAGGCGAGCAAAGGTTTGAGTAAGTGACGACTTACTCTAAGGCACTCATAAGAGGACTTCATGAGGTTAGTTAAGTGCTAGCATAGGATATGAGGGCCAGTATCCAAGTACCCTAGTTGTATGAGCTCACTGTAAGTCTAGCACCTACAGGTGTAAAGAAGTCTTAAGTGTTTTTGCATGTGCATATTTCATCCATCCATCCATTATTTGCATTGTTTGTTATTTTTATTCTTGACTCTGGTTGTGTAGTTGGTTGCTTGTTTTGTTTTGTATGCTATATACATATACTTGTTGTGTTTTGTATGCTTGTATATCTTTCCCCCTGCAGGCACCAAATCCCTTACTGAATACTTTAAAGTACTCACCTCTTAAGTGTTGTGCAGGTTAAATAGGCTAGCCGGGCACAACAGTTGCTAAGGGGCAGCTGTTAAGGCTAAGTTTTATTGAATTGAAGGTATTCTCTAAGTAGGAAACTCAAAGTTTAGAAGTTAGTTATGGCATAAGCTAGTACTGACCAAAGTGTTTGCCTTACAGTTTGAGACTAAGTGAGTACAAGAAAAGTGTGGCTCATTGAAGCTAGCTTGCTTAGGTGAAGAACTACGGATGGATCTTAGTAGATATAAGTTGCTTCTTTTACATGTATGGTAATTTCATACATAGATTGCCTCTACTAGTATCCATTGGTGTGTATAACACTAGGGTTACTTTTGGGTGCATATAAATTTGAGATGTATGCATATAGTTGTTACTTGTAGTTAAAGCGACTAAAGTTTTTATGTCTTGGCTTGTTTGAATTATGTTTTGTTAATTGCCGCGACACTATTTTCAATGATATTTTAATTTAATTGTTATCACATAGCCAGGACAATGCATACATATTTCATTTGCAGGGTAGGCTAAGTAACTAGTTGCATATAAATATTCAAAATACTTCAGGAATAATAACTAGCCAATTATAACCTAAGTGGGATTATAGTTCCCAAAGAGCCTACCAGTGTTAGCAATTTAGGGCACCGGGGCCCTGTTCCGCTACAATAGATGTGTTCAATAAAAGCCCAAAAACCACTACCACATATGCCCCTTTTGAAATTTTTTGCACAAGGTAGATATATAAGAGAAAACAAGAAAAAAATCAACAATTTCATAGTCTAGGATGTTCAAATTTCCCACTCCATGTATTTTTAAACCTATGAATGTATCTGTAGTCAAGTAGGATTTACTAACCTGAGAATCGTAATGCTCTGTGTACATGCTGGCCTCAACGATTCCTTTACTAGTCATAATGAGAGAGGGTGAGGGATTATTTCCAAGACATTTTCAAGAGCAAACAAGTGATGAAACAGATGAAAATTTTGATGGTAAGTGTGATTAATATCATGTTGATTGTGAATTTAACTTCTCAAAAGTTAGTTAATATGCTCCACAGAGAAAGCCTCATCATGATTGAAGCAACGGACGAGGGCAAGAAAATCCTGATAACTAAAATCTCATGCTTTTTCTCCAAGGCCAGAATTAATGGTGGACGCTCTAGCACTACCAACCCAAAAATCATAGCCCTAGATGGCACGTGGTAATTAAGGTAAGTTGTGGAAATATGCAAGCACAGGAATGTGGTGAACATAGTGGTAAAGAAGAGCCATTTCTCTAGCGGTTATTGTGCTTGTTTAGAGTGAATTCTCCTAAATTAGTGTCACAATTTAGACCTATTAGCTTATGTAATTTTTGTTACAAAATCCTTTCTGGGGTCTTAGTCAACAGATTAAAAATCATCCTAATTCCCTGATTTTCCTATATCAGAATGCCTTCATTAAACGGAGATTAATTCAAAGTAATATCATTGTGGCCTATGAGGCTTGTCATTACCTTAAATTTAAGAAAAATGGGAAAGTAGAGGACTTGGCTTTGAAGGTGGATATAAGCAAAGAGTATGATAAGGTTGAATGGGACTTCTTAGAAGCAATAATGAAAAAAATGGGATTCTGTGATGTTTGGATCCAGTGGATTATGACGTTGGTTTCAACAATTTCATATATAGTCCTCTTTAATGGAAAAGAAACTGAAGAGTTTTACCACACAAGAGAAATACGTCAAGGAGACCATCTCTCTCCAAACTTGTTTTTACTAGTCATAGATGCTTTGCCTAGTAGTATTTTAAAAGCTGAAGAGGATGGTTGATTATAGGGTTTAAAAATGGCTAGAACTTGTCCCACAATCACTTATATTCTATTTGTAAATAACTCTTTATTTTTTATGAAGGTAGTTACTCAGAATTGTAGAGTCTTGAAACAGATTCTTGATGATTATTGTTTGACATCCAGTTAGACATTTAATTTTAATAAGACATCTATCTTTTTTAGTGGTAATACTCTTGTTGCAGTCAAAGATGATATCAGTCAGATGTTGGGGGTGCCTATAAAATCAGATCTAGGGAAATAAGAGAATCAAGTCTAGGGAAATATTTAGGTCTTCCCACCATATAAGGGAGTTCTAAAAGTGAAGCTCTAGCTATTGTAAGAGATAAAATTTTGAAGAAGCTTCAAGGATGAAAGAAGAAATTGCTTTCTTTCTTTGGAAAAAAATGTTCTAATCAAATCAGTAGCTTTTGTAATCCCTACATATACTATGGCAGCTTTTAAGTTTCCTAAAACTTGATGTCAAAAGATGGATGCTACCATAGCTAACTTTTGGTAGAGATATACTAAACATAGCAATAAGATCCATTGGAGAGCTTGGTCTACTTTTACTCCACACAAGCAGAAAGTAGGTGTAGGGTTCAAGGAATTGGTCAACTCCAATAAAGTCCTCTTATCTAAATTAGCTTGGAGATTACTGAAAAATCTTGAATCTTCTTGGGCTAGGGTTATACAAAGACTTTACTTTCCCTCTTTAGATTTTTTGTAGGCAAAAAAAGGATCTAGGGCTTCTTTAGGATGGTCCGGCATTTTGTATGGAAGAGATAATGTGCAGAATAAGTTTTCGTGGCAGATAAAAGATGGAAGAACAGCTAAAGTATGGAAGGATACCTGGATCCTAAGTACAGTAGATCACAAGCTCAACCCTCAATGTCAGATTCCTAATCAACTTCAGGATATGACAAGTAACCAACTCATTGATACAGACACAGGGACATGGGCTTAAAGCTTATCAGGCAGCTTGTTCCCAAGGATGACCTTGATGCCATTCTTAAAGTCCTCATTGATAAGTTTCAAAGCCCTAACTAGATAGTGTAGCCTGTGTATTATTCTTTGGCTCATCCTATGCAATTTGGCAGAGCATCCACATCACATCAGGTTGATGACAGGATATGGAAACATCTATAGAAGCTTTAATGTCCCCCCAAAGTAGTGAATTTTATTTGAAGAATATGCCAAATGTAGTGCCAATTGCTTATAATCTTTGCAAGCGAGGAATGACAATTGACCCTACTTGCAAATTTTGTTCCCTTCTTGAAATATCTGAGCATGCTGTTTTGACTTGTGACTGTACTAGGGTGGTTTGGGGTGCTTGTTTAGATTATCAAGTGAATTAAAAAGCTATAACCAAGTTTGATGAATGGTTTTTGGCATTACGCACAAACCTGAATTTTGCTAAAGCAAAGAAGGAAGTTTTGATGTCTAAAGTAAGGTTTATTTGCTGGTACGTCTTGAAAACTAGAAATGAAGATGTTTTTCAACATAATCCTATCTCAGTTATATGCAAAATCCAGCATGCCTTCTGAATTTTGGGACAACCAAGTGAATTTTTCAACCATAGGTCTGGAAATATTACCTAAGTAAGGCTGGCCGAAACCTGATGCAGGGCAGGTCAAAATTAATGTGGATGGTACTTGGGATTCTAAAACTAGTCATGCTGGTATAGGATTTGTTATTAGAGATGAGAAGGGAGAGCTAATTCAAGTAGGAGGCTCTTCTTGTTTTGTTGGAATGTCCTGACAATAGAGATGCAAGCAATTCGAGATGGCTTACACCAGGCCTTTATTCTTGAGCTTCAAAATGTGATTGTTAAATTAGATAGTTCAGAGTTGATTACTGGATTCACTCAAATCCCCATTGGCAATTTGATCTGCTTCGAGAGGAGATCTAGCAACTTAAATGGGGGAGAGGGGTATCACAATTGCCAGTTTAGGAAGATTGATCGGCAAGCAAATGGTTGTGCAAACCACATTGCTAAACATTGTAAAAGAGTGATGAGAAATGTGTCTTGAAAGCCCCACGTACATCCTTTCTCTGTTTGCTTCGTACTCAAGACACTATGTACAATCCCCCTTGATTGGTTTGAATAAATCAGTCTTTCTTTTGGCAAATAAAAAAAAAAGGCACTCTAAATAGCGGGAACGAGTACAGTGGCAAGTTAGAAATTCAAGACTTCAAGAAAGAAAGCCTTGCCCCTCTGGACATCATTTTTGTTTTCCAATCCCATAATTATTAATTCCTTTGTTTGCCGATTGTTAAAAAAAAGGTGTACAATTTTATTAATCACAAAAAACCCAAAGGAACTTGCCTGTAAGCATAATTACATATGCATGCAATAAAAAAAGGGAAATCACAGTTATTAAGTGAGTCAAACAAGGAAAAAAATGCAAAGAATATATTAAACACCAAAATATGGAAAATAAACTATCGATTAACAGTTGATGTGAGCTTCTGTAGCCCAACATGGCCATCATCATGTTGTGGGTCATCATCATAATATTTTTGTTGTTGCACGATTAATATTGATGCCCCACACTTGATATCTGTGGAGGCCAGAAAATCTCCAATAATCCCTAGCTCTGGGAACTCTGTCCACTCCGAGAGATTTGATGTCTGAGGACATTCCAATCCATATCGTCTCCCAACAACAATAAGATCAAAACTATTCACCAACGTTCGAATTTTTTTGGCCGTCTCTGGCCCGTCCTTCACATTTTCCTCCTTATAGAACACATTCTTATCTCCGCTATCCTTCTTAACTTGCTTCAACTCCTCGAAGTCAAGAATCGTGGCCCAATTCATAGACTCCGTGATGTCCTGCACTTTGGCCGTAAAATGGACAACGGTGAGGCAGACTTTGGGATCGTTTGCCATTCTTCTCACCAGAGCTAATGCTTCGTGGTCGTCATTTCCACCAAAGAAGATCATGCAGAGGTTGAAGGAGACGGCGGAGAGAAGGTTGGCTATCGTTTGCTTTGAGGTAGGGCGGTGAACGAGGATGGCTGCGGAGCACAAAGCATTGTCTAGAACACTACGGTTCATGTTCCGCAAGACAGCATTTTCGGACTCGACAAAACCCCCATCAGACCACTTGCGGTGGAATGGGAGGATGATGAGGGTGGTCTGGTGGTCACAGGCCAGCGTGCAGATGTCGATGTGCATCGTGTTGGGAGGCGAGATGGCTGTGAAAGCATTCACCATGACGGAACCGCGACTCTTTTGCTCCAACTGGTTGAAAGCTAGAATGACATCCTCGTACGAGTGGCCGACGAGTTGCTTTTCGTAACCTTGGTGAGTTATGAAGAGAGGAGTAGAGCTCCCTATCAGTTCCACCAAGTGAAGGAGGCAGACATTGACGGGGCACTCCTGGCTATATCCGGTTGCATTGAGGAAGCTTATCAACGGGGCCACCTCGTCCGGGTCATGGACACAAGCAAGGATTTTGAGTTCTGAATTGTGATTCAGATTCAGGATCCTGCCCTTCTCGTACCCAGAATATCTCCTAAACATGGAATTGTAGAGAGATTGTATTACAATTGGTAAAATGGATGAGTTCAGTAGGAGGCCAAAAACCACTGTAGAGTAAGCGCCTTTTGAGATTTCCTGCATATATTTGTATATGCATGCATGTAGTAAGATTTGAGGTAATAATTAATGGGCAGAGCTTAATTTAGATAATTTATGAACGATATTTGTAATTAAATGGATTTAATTACAAACCTGCTTGTCAGCATAATACACGTAATAGCTGGCCTCAACAATTCCTTTGCTACTCATAATAAGGGAAAAGGTGAGGGCTTCCTTCCAATGCATTTTTAACAACAGAGAGGTGATGAAACAGACAACAACTTTGACAACAAATGTGGAAAGCACTATGCCGATGGCGAATTTAGCTTCAGAAAGGTCTGAAAATAGGCTCCATGGAGAAAATCTCATGGTAATTGAAGCAGCGTACAAGGGCAAGAATATCCCGTTAATAATGTCTTCAAGTTTCTCCTGCAACGCCGACCCTAAGGGCGGACCCTCCGGCACCACCAACCCGAAAATGAATGCCCCAACCGTCGGAAACTGATCAAAGATTGAAGTGAACCAGGAGCACATGAATGAGAGTAATATGGTGATGAAGGTGACCCACTCCTCCACCGGCTGGCCCTCCGGTGTTTGTCTTATCATCCACTGCATCAGGGGACGAAGAACCAAGAAACAGCTCGCGACAAATAGAGCTGTGGCAAGAGCCGACTCCAACTGGTGGCTCATTAGTGCATTGATTAAGTGGACAAGAAATAAGTCCAGAGAATGTGCTGCAACAGCAGATGCTATTGCCAGTCTCCCCATTTCTGTGTTGGAGATCTTGAGGTCGATTACGAGTTGGCTGATGATCGCCAAGGAGGTTATGAGTTGAGGGCCTACCACTAATTCCCGGGTCTCAAGCAAATGTTTGTCTGAGGTGGGTGAACTCTGGAGGAGATATATTGCAACCATCGTTGGGATTACTGTTATGCTAATCCCTAGCACTATTGCTCTCCTTCCATAGCTCAATGCGTAGGCGGGATTCGTCTTCACCCCCACCAGAAATGTAAAGACCAGAAACCCGAAACCCGCCACCAGGTCATACATTTCCAGACTCTTATTGGGGAACATCACAGAATCATGGTAGTTCAATTGTCCAAATACCGACGACCCGAGGAGAACGCCAGCCTAGCTAATAAATTAAATTAGAGTCACTAATTCTAATTAATTTGCATGCATGCATGCTTTATTTATTAATAATTCATGATTAATTGCATGTACATATCAAAAAGAGCTGGGGGGACGGTACCTACAATCAACTGGGAAATGAAGAGTGGAACGGGGCCGATGTTCCTTACAAAAAGCAAATGAACGACATGGGTGGTGGCAAGAACAACGATGATCTGAAACTCGAGGGTCTGAAGTGAAGCTGTAAAGATATTTGGAGCACTCGTAACATAATCCCACAGGCCGCCCCTTGAGTTTACCAAAATTGGGAAAATCAAGCAATCGAGGACCTTGCCCGTAGAATTGCAAGAATTCTCTTCTATTGGAATGTTCATCAGTATCTTCCCAAGGGCAGCCAGCTTTCCCATGATTGATTATGCCAACATTTGCGATTAACATTAAAGATTGAGATAATTTAACGATCAAATTATCTCCTCCGATCGATATCTAACTGTGAAGATAATTGATTCTAGATGTTAATTACGTCAAACAAAATCTTCTAATCGTCAATTCAGGTGCCAGGGACGATGATCAAGAGGATAAAAATAGAAAATAATGGTTATAAGAACAACCTGGCCTGTTTTGGAATATATGGAACTATTGTTTCTATGATCCATAGGAATTGAAGTTGAATTTAGATACAAACAGTTTTATCGGTTTAATTCTCCTTGGAAAATAGAGATGCAAATCCGTTTCTTATATATTTCCTTCTTTCTTTCCTTAATTTTGTTTCTAGGGGCGGGAGTTTTTTTTTTCTTCAGTTGTTTGCTTCATAAAACCCATTGTATATATTGTACCGAGCAGCCAGGGGCCAATCTACGTACAATTTATGGAGGTCAATGGACCTTCTTTTCTGAAAAAAATTATTAATTATTAGAGATATATAATTTGGTAATTGGATTCCCCTTAACTTGTTAGTGGAATTCTAAATTTAATACTAGTACTCTTTCTGTTTCATATTAATTGATCATTTTATCTTTTTTTACCTAAGTTTGACTTGAATATATTCATATTAATATGTATTGAAAAAAATTCTTAAAAATAATATTTAGAAACAAAAATTTTTAAAGTTTCATTTTCATATAAAATATTCATATTTTTATAATAAATTTTAAAATAAATAAAATCATAAATTAATTATTATGAATAGTAAAAAGTCAGTTTTTGTGAAACAGATGGAGTAATATATATTTGATAAAAAAGGTGATTCTCTTTTATCTTTTAAATAAATAAATAAATAATGGGTCACTCTCATTATGCCTGCTTGTTGAATCCTAGAGGCATTTGAATCTCAAAAATCAGTTACAAACTGAAAAAATTGACCTGTGCAATTCTTGGAAATCTTCCTCAAGGGAAATTCTAAAGGCATGCCATGCTAAATTACTTATTATTCACCTCGTTTCAAATTTTCTGCAATATATTTTATTTTATTTATTCCAAACCATTATAATATTTTCATATTCAGTAAATTATTTTACTAAATTATCCTTCAAATTTTTTTTAAATTTTTTTTTCCATTTTCTTAGTTTACATATAAAAAGTGAATCGTAAAGATGAAAATAGCATACAATTTTTTTTCCCTCTTTGTCAGTCTTCATGCCAAACTCAAATGGTTCAACCAATTTAGAAGGAAGTATGCAATATAGTGGCCATCACTCAATATGTCAATGAACAACAATCTTATAAATAACAATCTCATATATAATTTTCATTAATATTGAGTTAATGAAAGGAAAATCACAAAAATTCCCCAAATTTTTCGAACATATAATATATAGTTAACCTTGATATTTTAAATATATAGTTCAAGACACTTATGTAGATTTTGGAGAATAATTATTTCATATAGGTGCATCAGATTGTTGGACTTGAAAACTTGTTCCAAATGGCATTTTACAGTGCATCAATCGTCACAACAAACACTACTAGAAAAAGATGTTTTAGCCATAAAGTAGAGACAACAAACTATCGCTAAAACTCTAGGAAAAAACATATTGACAACAAGTTGTTGCTAACCTTCAGCAACACATTAGCGACAACTAACCGTTGCTAAAATATGACCAGATATAGTGACTGCCAGCTTTTACTAACGACCCACACGAACTAGCAATGGCAAGTGGTCGCTATGCTATGGCTAGACTTAGCGATGGATTGTCATCGCTAATAGCCCAAGGGCTAGCTGCAATTGGGTTATGCATAGAGGTAGAAATAGCTTGCCCTTGCTAGTTGCCTAAGGACTAATGATGGCCAGCCCTTAGCCCCTTGCTAACTTGCTATTGCAAAAGTCATCTCCTTCAACTTGGAATAACTTTTTTGATATATGTAAAGCAATGAAGAGTGTACAAATTAAAGTGAATCAACCTTTCCATTTTCCATGTTGTCAATTCCATTCTCTTTATGTGCCCTTGAGCTTTCACCATGGATGAATGTGCATGGAACCCTATGGGGTCCATGGGTTCCACTAAAATTTTTAATTCCATTGAAAATGTTAAATGATTTCTATATGGACCTTATTGGAATTTATCAAATGATTCCATTAACTTAAGAAAATGAGAAAAAGAAAACAGAAACATCAAAAATCAAAATTATTTTTTCTATAAGCTCATTGAAAGTAAATTAAAATTTCAAAATTTCCTTTATAAGTATGTTAACACTATGGTTTGGCCAAAATATGTTTTGGGTCCATATGTGATATTACTACATTGTGTATTAACGGACTATTAAATGACATTGTTGGTGTGCTTCATATTTGTGAATATATGGAAATTGTCTCTTTATTTTATGCTTGATGGAATTGTGCGGGTAGGACAATATCATAATGTTTGTAGGATTAAGAAAAGGAATGGGCAAGTTGCTATGAAAATTATTAGAGACTAGTGAAGGCATGCTGTCACTAAATTAGCAATGGCTAACCCTCTAAACTAGTGAAGGTTGACTGTTACTAGAATAGTGACGGCTAGCCCTTTATTTTATGCTTGATGGAATTGTGCGATTAGGGCAGTATTATAACGTTTGTAGGATTAAGAAAGGGAATGGGCAAGATGCTATGAAAATTATCATAGACTAGTAAAGGCCTATTATCACTAAATTAGTGACGGCTAGCTCTTTAAATTAGTGAAGGTTAATTGTTGCTAGAATAGTACCTGCAGACTGTCACTAAGATTAAGACATTAGCGATAGACAACCTTTGTTAATGTTAGTGACTGTTGACCTTCGCTAAAGTAGAAGCAGTTAGCCTTCGCTAATTTAATGATGGTAAACCATTACTAACTCAATGGCAACACACTGGTGCTAGAACTTCAGTGACCGTCAATTCTCTATGTCCATCTTGTAATTAGTAGGATAAGTCTGTTGATTGTATAGTTGTGGGCAATAAGAAATCAGAATTAATTTAGGTGTAGGTATTGCAGTGGTTGCAAGTGGGTGGTTCGGCTAGAGGATCTTTTGGCGAGGTGCTATATGTAGTAGACGTACTGCAGCCTTCAACAAAACACAGTGGAAGGCGTGGGAGGCAATCATCTATATATATATAGCTATTTAGGTCATTTGGAATAAAGGCAACATCCTCGTGTTTAAGGACATCCAAAAGTCAGATTAACAGATCTTCATGGAAATTCTATATATTTTTTTTTTGTGTGGATAGTGAGCTAGTGTTCTAAATTAAATTGTAAGTGGATGGAGTGGATTTCTAATCCTGATTTAGTGATTAAATTGGTGCAGAGGTAAAATTGAAGTGGAGGGGTGGCTTAGTTGGAGAAACTTTTGCTGGTTTTATATGGCTACCACTTGCTATTCTCTATATATTTTTAGTTTTATTTCATTAATATAGATATTTAGTTGCTATTCAAAAAAATGTTTGAATAGAAAAAAGGGTGGACAAAAGGTACAAGATTAGAAAAGGTAAATTTTTAGAACTCAAAGTCGCCAATCTCTCTTTATTTAATTTTTTTTTTGTTTTGGTTTAGTTGCATGGCGGATAACTTTGGGTCCTTAAAAGTTGAATTACTAAAAACCATAGTATTACCTATGTTTCAAAATTTTTGCCCTTTTTTGGCATCTTAAAATGTTTTTAACATTGTCTCTAGTTTTACATATTCATCAAAATATACCTTTCCATTTTATATTAAGTAAAACTTTTACATTAAATATTAAGTAATTTATAGCTAACTGTTCATAAGGTTGTCAAGTTCTATCCCCAATTAGAAAAGGTAAATTTTTAGAACTTAAAGTCGCCATTCTCTCTTTATTTTTTATTTTGGTTTAGTTGCATGGCGGATAACTTTGGGTCCTTAAAAGTTGAAATACTAAAATCCATAGCATTAACCTATGTTTCAAAATGTTTGCCATTTTTTTTCAGCTTAAAATTTTTTGTAACTTGTCCTCTAATTTTACATATTCTTCAAAATAGACCTTTTCCGTTATATATATTAAGTAAAACTTATGAATGCTTATAGCTGTAATTACTAATTGCTAATATAACATTGAGTAAAAATGTCTATATGCTTATGTTGCCCAGCATAACACCAATACTATTTACAAAAAACATAAGAGTAATGAGTATTTGGGACAGAGGAAGTAAAAGTTTTTATGTAGTGAAAATTCCTTTTTTATTTACCTAGTAAATAATTATATTAAATATTTAAAAAAATCACCCTACTAAATTTAGACTTATTTATTTTATATAATTATTACTTTTCGAATTCAACTAAGTAAAAAAATATATTTTAAACTGATAGAATTAATTTTTCAATTGTGAAGTAGATAAAAGACAGAAAAAATTGTTAAAAGGAAAATGTAGGCCTAAATCCTAATATAGTGTATGAACTCCTGCAAAACGGAAATAATACCCCAAAAATTTCAACTCAGGAAAAATTGCCACCCAAACTATGTAGGCTCGGACAGAAAAGCCTAGAAGCCAATGAGAATCATGGGTAATATTTTTTTCTGAAGGATAGAGTAACGAGAGTGACTACTTTGCTCAAAAGGTAGAACAAGAGAGATTAGGTCGTAAAATTAATCCCAAGTTCATCATCTTGTTTTTATTGAGGTTGATGTCGATGGTTTAGTCCTCACCGATGATTGGGATTTGAAGATCATGGCTAGTCTAACAAATTAAGGCCCTAATAGTATCATCCCAGTGGACAATTGTCCCTGTAAGAGCATCGACTTTTCCATGTCCAGGATTGATTTCCGCAGATGAAATTGCGATTTTGGGACGTGTCAGAGGAGCGATTGCCGAAGACGAAGGAGGCTTTCCGGATCGATTAAGGGGCCAAGGCCATTCTCATTGCATGTGTTGAAGGAGAGGCCGAAGGGCTGCAACTTTTTACATTTGTGAATTCATGGACAAATGTGTATAAGCCTATCGCGTTCAAGAGATTTCGTGTGTTAAGTCGACTGTTCGAGGGGCTATGTGTCCATTTTGCTGGAGTTAAGGAGCTAAATTTGGGTTTCAATCATATTAAGTATGTTTATAAATTGATGACTTAGCGCATAATAAAATCCAAAATTAATTAAAGTGAAAGGATAGATTTTTTTTTTTTTCAAGAATCATAACCCACTGGCGTCATGGAGTGCTGATCCAAAGTTAGGCAGTACCCCCATCATATGACACTAATATATTGATAACAATACTTAGAAGCTTGAGGTTGTGATAGTCGTCCTTAACTAAAACCTTGAGAGTGGGAACTATATATATATATATATATCTGTCATTTCTTTCACAAGTCGAACAAGGAAACTGCAATTAATTAAATAATAAACTAATAAGATACGGAAGAAGAATTATATAAATTAACTATCGTTTAATATATACTTCATGCGACCTTTGTCCACGATCACCATAATAATTTTGCTGTTGCAAAATCAATGTTGATGCCTTACACTCGATATGATCCGTTGAGGCAAGAAAATCTCCAATTATACCTAGTTCTGGGAACTCGCTCCATTCCGAGAGGCTCGATGTTTGATCACATTCCAACCCATATCGTCTCCCAACAACAATTAGATCATGCCTATTCGCCAGCTTACAAATTCGTTTCGCCGTCTCCGTCCCATCCTTCACATTTTCCTCCTTGTAAGGCTCATTCTTGTCCACGCTGTTATTCTTGATGTGCACCGGATGCGGTCACGATGGCTAGGTCCAGAGTATGTGCTACAAGAGCAGATGCTAATGCCAGTCTCCCCATTTCCGTGTTGGAGATCCTGAGCTCAAACAGGAGGTGACTGATGACCGCCATATGGGTTACAAGTTGAGGGCTGACCATACTGACTCGTTGCTTGAACAAGGCGTCGCCTTGGTCTGAGGGATAAATAAGAAACATAGCGACTGCCGTTGGAAATACTGTGATGCTGCAGCTGATCCCTATAGTCATTGCCTTTTTTCCGTAGCTCAATGCGTAGGCTGCATTTGACTTCACCCCTACAGCCCTACTAGAAACAAGAACATTAGCAGCCCGAAGGCGGCCACAACATCGTACACTTGCACACTTTCACTGTGGGGAATTAAAGATTAAAGAATGCACAGAATTTATTTGTCCGAACACCGACGACCAGAGGAGAAGGCCAGCCTGATCGATACAACAAGTTGGTAAACAATAATATATATATATATAGCCATTAATTAGCGTTATAATTAAATAGAAAAACATGCAAAAACCTAGCTAGAAAATGAGACAGTACGTAACATACAATCAACTGAGAAGCGAAGCGAATATGGGAATGGTGCCGATGTTCTTTATAATAAGCAAATGGACAAGGTGAGTGGTGGCAAGAACAACGATGATTTACGACTCGAGGACCTGAAGTGCACCTGTAAATATTTTCAGAGCACCGGCAATGTAATCCCATATGCCCCCTATTGAGTTGACGGAAGGTGGCAGAATAATGCACTTCAAGAGCATGCCCGTAGCATTGCAAGAAATGTTTCTCACATTTCGTACGGTACTGATATCTGGCAAGAGAACCTTTGTCAACGACGACATTAGTTATGGAGATGATTAATTACTCATCAAATATTTTTCTTGTCCTTCTTTGATCCATTTAATTGAGAAGATCGATGAAAGGTGTAGCTAACGTCAAATATAATTAATTAAGCTCTTCCTTCTAATCGTTGATATATATATATACACCGGCCGATGTTGAGAAGGATATATGATCGATCAAAAGAAGGAATTTAAAATGGTCATGAGAAACGAGGGTTTGGAAATGGAACTATTGCTTCTCGTAAAAATGTTTGACAAGAACTTGAAGTTGGCTACAAATAGTTTTATCAGTTTATTTCTTGTCGATCGGAAAATAGAGATGCAAATCAGTTCCTTCTATATATTTCCAATTTTCTTTATAGGGAATTTGCTTTTTTCTCTTTTGTTTTTGCTTAAGAAAACTTCCTTGTCTTTTAGGTAGGTAGCAGTAATTAATTGTAATTGATAAGCTAGCTTTTCCAAAATTAGCGATTTCAATTGTTGGAAACTGAACATGTTTATAGAACATGTTGGAGAAACTAACGCGCTGAATAAGCAAAAATAAAGAGAGAATTACATACAGAGCAGTAATTGACTAATTGTGATTTGTTCATGTTTGATGAAAATTAATCCTAACATGTTTATAGAACATGTTTGTTGAAAACTTTGGCACTATGCAACGAGATAATTAGTTCTAAAACTTTCTTTTAAGTGATTGATCGAAATGAACAAACAAATCATAGTAAGCGTTTAACATCAATATTTTTCTTAATTCTAATTTCAATTGTTTGATACTTTTCTTTCAATAAATTTAAAAAAGTGCGACAAAGAGAAGCTGCCATTTAAAGTGGTTGCTTTCTCTAAGGTGCCAACTTGGGCAATACAGTACGTAGTTGGTAATAAAGTTGAATATATAGCTTAAAATAACCAACCAAATACCGATCAGAAAATACTAGTCATTATTAGTTGATCGCTTAATTAGTTGGTGGTCAACAAGTGACAAACATGGTTTGTCGCTTCTCTTGTCGTAATAATCGATCACTGAATGACCAAAAAATAGCGTGCTTAAACTTGTCACTATATATCCATTATTTTTGTACTACGTTATGGTCAGTTATTTGTCGTTACTTACAGGCCAATTGACTAAAAAACCTAGTGGTTTTCTTTTTAACCACGTCAGTAGAAAGGATCAGTAGAAAGAAAATCACCCCCTTCCTGGCGTTGTGTTGCTGTTTCTTTTCTTCTTCCTCCATTATCCGAGCAGCCAATCTACTCCACCAAGTAAATAGCAGCCTTTGAAGGCGGCATATATATATTTCTCTTCTTGCTGCTGATCATATGATTCCAACAAGTAAATGGCAGCCCTTGAAGGGTAAATCCCTTCATCAGGTACCCTACTTGACGCATACTTTCCCTCTCTCAAGTCCCAATCTCCAACACTTCCCACACAAACACACAAAAATGGCAGGCCTGCCACACCCGCAGTCAGTGTTCGAAACACTCCCTTCCCTTTCTCCTTAAAAACCTTTTATTCTTATTTTGTACAAAAATTCTGAGTAGCAAACAAAAAAAAAAAAACACTTCCCATAGATTGTTAAAGATCATATGAATTTGTTTCATTGGTGTTTTTGGTTTGTTAGTCTTCGAATAAACGTAGGAGTCCGGTAGCTGTAGGAGTTAATTGTGTTCCGATTCTTAGCTGGTTTAGGTTAGGTAGTTTAGTTTGATTTGGCTTCTACTCTTGTATTGCCTATTTAATGGGCTACGTTTTCAGGAATATACAGACTTGATTCTGTAGCTTCAATTTCTTCGTCTTCTCTGTTGCTTCTTCTTGGGGCAATCTCCATCAAAGTGGTATCAGAGCCAGGTTCCTTCTAAACTGGGCATTCTACTTGAAAAATAATGGCTGCGAATCTAAGTTCTCTCAATATATCTCAGCCCCAAATTCCTATTTTCAAGGGCGAATCATACGAATTCTGGAGCATTAAAATGAAAACCTTGTTCAAATCCCAGGATCTTTGGGATTTTGTCGAGTTCGGNACCGCTAAACAGGCATGGTCAATCCTTAAAACCGAATATCAAGGATCGACAAAGGTAATTACTGTCAAACTACAATCTCTTAGACGGGTTTTTGAAACGTTTTGCATGAAGAATAATGAGTCAGTCCAAGAATACTTGGCTAGAGTATCAGCAACTGTGGGGCAAATGCGTTCATACGGAGAAACAATGAATGATGAAGTGGTGGTAGCTAAAGTGTTAAGAAGTTTGACTCCAAAATTTGATCATGTGGTTGCTGCCATTGAGGAGTCTAAGGATTTATCAAATTTTTCTCTTGATGAACTAATGGGGTCCTTGCAAGCCCATGAAGCCAGACTGAACCGGTCCTCTACTAGAGAAGAAGAAAAGGCATTTCAGACGAAGGGGGAGCCAGATTCCTCTACCCAGCATATGAGAGGAAGAGGTAGAGGACACTACAGAGGACGAGGACGAGGGCGTAGTAGCTCGCTTCAATGTTCCTATTGCAAAAAATATGGACACACAGAAAAATTTTGCTGGTCAAAACCGGAAGAGGCAAAGTTTGCTGAAGAAGACGATGAACAGGATGATTATTTGTTCATGGCTTCAGAAGTGGCT